>JAQFXT010000351.1:0-43344 GCA_034683725.1 Strigamia crassipes
TATCAATGAGGATGTATCCTCGTTTAAATCCTTCTGTATAGTACAATTTTATTTACTGTTTTGCTGTTTTGCACAGTGTTTTTCGAGTCGTTATGTAACATAATAACAAAATAAGAATACCTTATATGTTTATCTACAAACTTAGTAGATATAATTATTTTTTTATTTTTTTTATTTTCAGTGTGAAGTAGTAATATTTTCTGTTCTACATTTCATACAAATTTCTTGTCATGATGTGTTTATTTTTTTTTTTTTTTCGTGTACAGGTGTACGTGTGATAAATAAATTTATACAATTTTTTTTCCCCTGTTGGCATTTCTATGGCAAAGCAACAATACACTAAAAAAACAGACAACTCGAGATGCAATTCCATTACAAAGTTGAATAAAAATTAAAAACAAAATGAACAAAAAGGAAATCGAAGACATCGAATGCAACTACATGGTCTCGTATAAATTAAACACGGCGGCTATTCTTCGTTTTAAACGCAACGAAGTTCGTACACGTAAGAAATTTAAATTTTTTTTTAATTTTTTTGTAAAAAGAATTTAAATCATTTTTATTAATTTCAGATAAAATGTTGTTGAAGTGGTTATCCGGTGCCATGTCCGAACGATTTGATGCTTGGCTGCCTCGGATGAAGTACGGTGCAAAACTCGGCACGAGAACGGGATCGAACGACCAACCGTACATGCCTTTGAAATTGATCGCTCGTTACGTTGCAACGAGTGATCGTTTGTATAAAGAAAAACTCGCTATGAACGATCCTAAAGTCGGCAAATAGAAGCAGTAGTTTATGTAATCCTGAATTTTACTACATCAATTTGCATATTCTATGCCTGTACAACATTTTTCGAAGTTAATTGCAATTAAAAGATGTCATTTTGCCCCATTTTTTCGAGTTTTTTGACCTGTTTATATAGTTTTCTTGCATCAAAAATTTAAATTCTGCATAAATTTACGTTAAAAAGGTCAAATCCTAGACTGTAAATTGATTAATAAATAACTCGTGTAGTGAACCGAACCAAAATTTTAATTTGCAGTCATGTAATTGTTTATTAAAATGTTTTATTTTGGGTTATGTTTGATGTTTTGCATATCAGATTACAGTTCCAGTCTCCAGATGTAACCTAATTTTGCCTATGCTACACTGACGTCACTTAATGGTGTTGGCTCGGGCGTCAGTGAGCACGCGCAGCGCAGCGCCAAGTGCGGTACGGCGGTAAGAAGTTGTAAACTAAGCTAATTCCTCCATTGTGCTTGTGTTCGTGCTTACGTGCATACTGCAGAAGTTCAAAAAATTATCCAATTTAGGTGTTGTCAAGGGGTAAAATTGTTATCCTTTTAGAAAATTTGTGATTATAGAGTAAGTAGATATGGTTTTATGTAGCGATTTACCGATCGGCCAACTTAACGAGTTAAATATGGGCACAATTTTTTAGGCCTAGTTTTGTTGCAATTTTTACGTCAGTGTTAAGAAAATTTTACATTTTTAAAATTTTTTTTTTTTTTTAAACAATTCCGAATATTGTTTTTGTCGTTCAACCAACGTGGAAATATGATTCGAGATTTTAGTTATATTTTTCTGGTGATTTTTTTTTTTTGGAAAAAAAAAAAGATAAAATTTGCAAAAATTTTGCAAAAATTTGCACAAAAACGAACTGATGGTGTATCTTCAAGAGAAGAATATTCCAGTGCTCCAGTGTTGTTAAAATGAGTGTTAAATTATGCGAACAAAATGTGTTTATCCGAATAGAAAAAAAAAAAAAATGGCGGACTTGGTTGCAACAAAAACAAAATTAAAAAAATATATATATATATATAAAAATGGATTAAATGTGCTAATCTGATGCTGATTGGAATACTTACAGGAGGGCCTTGTAAATTCAAAGTCAAGGTGAACAGAAAAATCTAAAAATTATTCGTTTAATCAAATATTTATTTATTTTTTTTGAAATTTCAGACTTAATTAACAAAATGAGTGTAAATCCGAAGATAAATGATTGCTATTTTTACTTCTATTCGACCTGCAGAAAGGTAATTATAAAATAATAGTCAGGGCCGCGCCATGCGGTTGTAACAACAGCACAATATGGACGTGGGACGCCGAAATACAACTCCGAACAAAGTCGCTGAAACACAACCGACGTTGCGGCCCTGATAATAGTGAATGAATGAATTAATTAATTAATTTTTGATTTGAAAATAGGGCGACAGTTGTGGTTTTCGTCACTGCGCAGCCGCATTAGGCACCGAAGATGTTTGTCCGGACTGGCAAGTAGCGAAATGTACCAATTTGAACTGCCCGCTTCGCCATATGGAAAGCCAGGTTGAGAAATGAAAGGAAAAAAAATGAGTGATTTGAAATAATAATTAAAATTTTTTTTGAAAATAGAAAAAAAGGGAGACCATACCGTGCTATTGGGAAAGACAACCAGGGGGATGTCGAAAACCGCATTGTGTTTTTAAACATAGCAGACCGGGTCAAACATGTAACGATACTACAATTCAAGATCAATGTAAATAAGAGATAGTAAACATGGACTGTAAATCACTAATTTGGCTGTAATTTTTTGTACGATTAGAAAATCACTGACTGCGTTTGGAAATTCATTTGCACTGGAGTAAATTTTGCAATTTACGTTGACATTTCGATGGAAATTATCGCTTATTCTGGTCTCCCCCGAACTGATGTTTTTGTTTTTTTTTTACACATGAGCAAATGGATTTGCGAATGCAGCCACTAATATTAGATTGAAATGCTTGGTGAATTAAAAGTTATTTAGTTTACAAAAAAAATATAAGTGGATTTTTTACCTTTTAATAAACTAAAATTTAAGCCAAATCAGTAGGCACATTCAATGCTAATAATGGAAAAAGATGTTTTTTTAGATGAACAAGTTCCATTTCTACACAATTGCACTCATAAAAATATTTAAGTTAAATTTAAAAAAATTTGCTCGACTCGCGATTTAAGTTCGTCGTCGTCGGTACTGCGGGTTTAAATGTCGGCGTAAGGCACCGATCGTCCGTTTTCGTCAGTTTTTACCGAACACGAATTAGGTAATTTAACGGAAAACTTTAAAAACTTGTCGATGAATTTGAATATCCAAGATGGCGGCAGTTGTATACGAAGTCCAAATGACTTAGCTTAATGATTTCAGTCCGTTTGGGGTCCTGGCACGAGCAATTAGGACGTTTTTTATTTTTTTTTTTGTTTTTTATTAAATTTTTTTTTTTTTTTTTTTTTTTTTTTTTGGTTTCAGTGATTTTACCTCTGTTTCAAACTAATCAAATGTCAAATACACTGGACGCGTACGACCTGTTTTCGTCATGTGATAATAGTACAGATTGCGCAGTTATATCTTCGCCTACGGTCGAACCGCTCGTAGTGAATTGTGATGGTAAAAAATCAGTAATCGGTAAAAATCAAAGGTTTAAAACGTTTAATTTTTAGAATCTGATTCTGAGACTTGTTCGAGTACCGTTCCGGACACGAATTCGAAAGTTGTTCGAAGGATTAAGACTCAGAAGCGAAGTATTTAATTAATTTCAGTTTTATTTTACTTTAATTTTATTTATTTATTTTTTTGTTATTAATTTGTAGAAAAGACGGAAAATAATTTCAATTTGGGAGTGAAAACACTCGAGGAACTGAAACAAGAGAAAGAATTGGACAAATCGAATTCGGTTTTAGTCGAAGGAGAAAACGAAGAAACGGATTTACGTTCGCGGATTAAAAACCGCATCACAAATCGCATAAAGGACGACAACGAGTTGGATTTCAAGATCAAAACACTAGATGAAATCCGCGAAGAGCGGAAATGCCAAGAAAACAATCAATGTATTAAAATTAACGTTAAAAAAAAATTTTTTTTTTCTTTCTAAAATTTGCATATTTTTTTAGCCGATTTTATTGAAAGTTACCCGGAAAACGTACAAAAACCACAGCGACGACCCTTGAAGAGGTTACCGACGGAATTCTACACGAAAGTCCGCACGAAAATCGTCTCGGCCGACGTGAACCAAATGTTCACCGACGAAACAAACTCGGTGAACGATAGCCTGAAACGGAAAAGCGACCCCGAACAGATTCAGCGGAAGAAACTGAAAGCGAAGAAGATGGACGAGGACGAAATGACTTCGTACGAAAACAAAGTGCCTGACGCGGTTGAAGATTTAGATATTTTATTGGGAGACGACGATTTCGAGCGGGTCACTGTTACCGACGAAAAGGAAGAAGATTTGTTACTACAACTCGACGAAATGATCAATAATTGAACAGAATTGTTTTAAAATATTAATCATGACCAAATGGAGTTTTGTTTTTTGTAAATATTTATATTATATACATAAATATATGTGTATATTGTATTTTTTGATAGCTAATTGTAATTACTACGCTGTAATTTTAATAAAATGACGTCAAAACTTTTACAAAATTAAACCGCAACGTGTTTGTGAAAGTCGCCGCGAGATCGCGCCGCGCATTTATTTACCCGATCTTCTCGCATCAATCCGACCCGCTGAACACTGGGAAGGCGGAAGTGGAAAGAAAAGTGATCGACAAATTTCTCCCTCCCCAAAACACCTTTTTTTTTCGTGCAATATAATTTGGAAACCCAGTTTAGAAGTATTTTAGCCGAAACCACCATCCCCACAACACGACGGAACGCGAGCAACATGTCATCCGCATCCACCGACCGGTCAGGTAGGGAAGTCCACCTTTGGTTAACAAAGGGGCCGAATTTTCGCTTTCTCACCTGGGTGAGTTGTGGCGGTCTAAATATCAGTCAGTCATGTTTTATTTCAAACTGGGAGGTTTCACCTGGGTGGCCCACAATGCGCTTCCACCTGGTCAGGACGTGAGGAACGCCCTCATGGACGTGGACGAGGAGGAAGAGGTCAAGTGGGGCTGCAGGTGGATGCAGATGAATCGCCAATGGACGCAAATGGACGACGATGAAGAGAACGAAGGGGACGACGAGCAGCGGGATGACTCCGACGGCAGCGACGTCAGCTACTCGCCCGAAATCAAACCCGACGATTCATCCCCCGTTCCCCCCTGCACGGGCCTTACGTGCGTTGATTTCTTACCTGAAGCTCAACATGTCAGGTTTCCGTAAGTGACGAACGAAACTTAATCAAAAACAAAAACAAAACGAAACAAAACAAAACTAAACAAAACAAAACAAAACAAAACAAAACTAAACAAAACAAAACTCGTTTATTTATCTCAATTTTAGGATGTTGGTTCAAAGAGCCAATAATTGGTTGCGAGATAATCCTACATGGGAAGTTCGCACATGTGAAACTGTCGAATTTAAGGCACCCGGCAAAGAGATCGTGAAACCCGTCAAAATGACCTTTCTCGAGTACAACACGAGAGTCACGTATGCTCGGGGATTACGGTACGACATGAATTTCATCAAATTTTCATTTCTTTGTAATTTTTTTTTGTAATTTTTATTTGTAATTTATTTGTAATTTTTTTGTAATTTATTTGTAATTTATTTGTAATTTATTTGTAATTTATTTGTAATTTTTGTTTAGCATTTGGATTGTACCTCGCATTCGGTTACAACAACCCCCGCAACAAATCAACTATTTTAACGTGGTACCCGCGACTCAAAGACGTCTTTTCCGTCACAAGGCCTCGTCGCTGTCCGAAGTGTTGACCGAGGTGGACGGCTACTTGGAGAAACAACCGATCCAAGGCCGAATCCTTACTATCGAAACGCAGCCGATGAAATTCAGCACCAGAATCCACGACGTCGATCCGGATCGAAGTTATTTTACCGACTTCGGACTCTCCCTGTATGTCATTCGAATTTTTTACGAAGTGGGACCTCCAGCTCATGAAACTATCGGTTCAGTTTAAGCCGTGGTTATTAATATCAACGTTTTCCATCTGTTTAACACATTTTTCTTTTTATTTTCTCTAATAATGAATTAAACAGGACTGGCCGATTTCTTTCCTCAGTGTATTACGACCGCCAATTGCTGTTCCTGCACATCGTCCGAGTTCGAAATGTTGCCAGAAGTGGTGTCGGAAGCCGCTACTTGGTGCTTACAACAGCGAAATTTGCGCGTATGCAATATACAAACGGTGCAAGTCAAAATGCGCGGAGGTATAAAACACGAAACGAATCAAACGACCCAAAGTTTCCGTTTTGCTCGATTTAATAGGTAAACCGGACACGGAGAAAATGTTCTACCGCGAATACCGACATCGGAACAGCAACGCATGGTGCATGCGCATTGTGCGCGTCGCTTACGTGCGAACTACTCCACAGGCAGCTATCGCATCCAACACAGATACTCCGCCTGTGACACAGCTTACCTGCAAAACATTTCTACCAGTTCAATTGACGGAAGCTGCTTGCTGCAGCATACCGGAGTTCGAAACTATACGTCAAACTGTAGCTCGAATTTACGAGTGGGCACAATCTAACAGTGAGTCTCTCTAAGCGCAGTGTGACTTGGAGGCCCTTCTCGCAGCTTTTTTTTCGGGGCCCCAATATAAAAAAATCTTCGAAAAAAAAATAATTGTAATATTTTTTTTTTTAATTTTGGGGCCCCAGACGCGTATTTACGGTCTGGGGGCCTTTCTCGCAACTTTTTTTTCGGGGCCCCCAATATAAAAAAATCTTCCGAAAAAATAATTATAATATTTTTTTTAAGCAAAAGTTTTTAAAAGAAAGTTGAGGGCCCCCAACGCGTATTTACAAACTGAGGGCACATTTCGGGGCCCCAATACAAAAAATTTTCTTGGAAAAAAAAATCTTCATATTATATTTGGGCAATTTTTTTTTTTTTTTGGAATTTGAGGGCCCTTAAAAATCGGGGACCCTGGGCCTAAATTTTCTGCCCCAATTGACCATTTCATTTCGATGTTTTTAAGTTGCTAATTCTTGTTGGTTTTTTTTCAGGTGCCCGAATCATCAGCGTGGAAACTTGCCCGGTGCGAATGTACTCGGGACTCGAGGCCCGAAAGGGCCCCGAAGTGATGCTTACTTTCCACAGACGTCGGCGTAGGAATCAATACTTTATTTTCGTTATTCGTGTGTATCTCGACGGCGAGTACGGCGATCCTCCTTTATCAATGTGTCCAATCGCCTACCGCGGCTGGCGTTCTCATCCAATTCGGGATCCGTACGATGTTATGACTTCCGAAACCTGCTGTATGCTCATGTAAGAAAAAACAAAAATAAAATTATTTTATTTTAAAATTAATTTTTTAAAATTTTTTTTTTTAGATTTTAAATAAACGTGATGGCGAGTTGAGTTATTGTTCCCATTAAACTGAAAAAAAAAAGTACTGTATAATCAATGCAAAAAGTTAGTTGCAATAACTTAATACGAATTTAATTTAATTTTTTATTAATTAGCTTTTCCTCCAAGAATAATGAATTTTTTTTCATTATTTCGTGTCGATTGATTGATTGATCGATTGACATTTTTTTAATTTGTTTATTTTTTAAGCGTTTTTTTATAAATTTTTAAAAAAATGAAATTTTACTGTCATTTTGGATGTGAATCAGTTGTACTAGCTTTTACGCTAAACTCGTAAATTACAAATTAGTCACTTCTAGTTAGTTAACACGAAAAACGTTAACTGCAAATCTGCATCTTTACCCCGCACTGGACTTTTAATTCAAACCTGTTTAGGTCCTTGGAATATCAATGGATGTCATTTTTATAGAACAAAAAATTGTTGTAAAATTTCTAGACCATTAGTTACGAAAAAAAAAATTAAAAAAAAATATTCTAAAAATTTGAACATAAAAATAAAAAATAATAATAAAAAAAAAAACCTTTGCATTCAGGTTAAATTTAATTCTATCGTTTATTTCCAAGTAAACACAAACTACAAAGGTCAACTGACACTACAATAATATAAACAACTGAAAGAACGTTTAACTATTCTAACATACGCGCTAAAATCGAAAGAACAAAAACAATATAGTTTACAAAAATCGTTTGATTAACTACGTGGAAGAATGCGGAATAATGGGCATATTTTTTTCACAAAATTTCGTTAAAGAAAAAATTTAAAAAACTCAAAATTTCATCGAAAAATCTTCCCAGATAACAAACTTCGTAAAAACAATAAACTGATGTCATTTAACAGCAAATAGCTCCAATATACATAAAAACTGCTGACATTTTACTTATTTACAGCATTATAGGGCAAATTTGGAGCCAAATTCACGTGAAAAATCAAAGCAAAAAAATTCGTGACACTTTTTTTTAAAATCGAAAAAATATTTAATTTAGTTATTTGGATTATTTTCCTCCATGTCTACATTGACCTCGTCCGTCATAACGGGTCGGAATATGAACTGGATGCCTTCCGCTTGCCGCAAAGGTTCGTTCGGGTCAGTTTGGTAAACCGTAACGTACAGTTTCTTGCACTCCTGGCACACGACGGGGTTCTCTTCGCCATGATTCGCCATCACGTGCAAAATGAGATGACTTTTCTCGTGAAAAGCCATCGTGCAAAACACGCAGTGGTGATGGCACAATCTGATGTGACGTATCAGAGCATCCTCGGTCAAAAACAGGCGCAAACAAATGTTGCATTGCGGGCGCATCACTTCCTCCGGCTCCTTCGGCGGCGGGTCCTTGGCGTGGGTGCGAACGTGAGTCGTCACTTCGTCCAACGAGGTCATTTTCAACGAACATTCTCCGCATTCGAATTTTCGTTCGCGGACATCCGTTTTCTGCCGTTTCGGCTTCCGCTGCTGGACGCAAACTCGACACGACGACACCGTCGACTCCATCTCGCCTTCGTCGTCCCAGAAATACGCGTTGCATGTCACGCATTTATAGACTTTTCCCTTCTCCGCCGGTTTTTCGGGCAATTCGTACATGTCCGCATTGCCATCGTCGTCGCCCTTGATCTGAATCTCCTCTAAAACCTTAAAAAAAAAATCAAAAAAATAAATTTAAAAAAAATCTAAAAAAAAAATAAATTAAATCGAACTAACTCCTCTGCAGACGTCGCAGGACGTCGAGACCAAATCCTCGTGACATTTCTTGACATGTTGCAACACATTGGTCTTCTTGACGAAACACGAATTGCATACTGGACAATGAAAGTGGACATCCATCTGATGCTGTCTCAGCTCCTCCTTCCTGTTAAACATCTCCCGACACGCACTGCACATGTGTTGCAATCGCAAGAAACAATCGTTGCAAACCATCGACCGATGAAACTCGAGCAAATGTTGCATGTTTTGGCCTTTGACACCCGACGAAACGTCGTCGCCCTGGTGCGACAATAAATGTGCATCGAACAACTTGCGGTCCATGAATTTCTTGGGGCAAAACGGACAATCATTGGACGGCTTCACATTGTGCAGACTCCCCAAATGCAATTTGTACCCGGATAACGTGTCGAACACCTTCTGACACAGCGGACAGGTGTACGGCGGACGTTGCATGGCGGCCGTGTGGTGGAATAAATGGATCCACAGCGAATGTTTGTGCTGTAATTTACGGTGGCAATAACCGCAAAAATATTTCGGGAACCAAATTCGCGGGGTCAAGTTACAGGGACTGTCTAATTTCTTCCTGCACGCTTGACAGATGCGACTGCTTGAATTTGCCGACGATTCGTCCACGGGCTCTTCGTTTCGTTCTTCGTCTTCGGGTGG
This sequence comes from Strigamia crassipes, assembly GCA_034683725.1. NCBI lineage: Eukaryota > Metazoa > Arthropoda > Chilopoda > Geophilomorpha > Linotaeniidae > Strigamia > Strigamia crassipes. The sequence continues at coordinate 9,663 of JAQFXT010000351.1, forward strand.
TGTCGGGCTGGCGTACCGTACGGTCAAATCGTCGTACATATTCACGTGGTTCTTATCTGATGTCATTTTCAGTCCTTTGCACTGCAAATTAACACGGAGGAATTAATTTAAATGAGAATAAATATTTTTATTAAGGTACTCGAGCGTTATTTTGTATTTTTAGGGGTTATTTCGTGTTTTAGACGATTTTTTTTCGCTTTTTGGAGTAAATTCGTGCGAAATATTGGCACAGAAAATTACCTGCTTTTTCGTTTATGGTTTAAATAGTCGCGATTGATCAATTTACTTACTTAAATCAGCTTAGAGTAGTTGGGGAATAAAGACTGGTTTATATTTGCACTAAAAAATGAAATAAAAATATTGTTTAAAATCGGTAATATGTAGGAGAAATTCAAAACGACAAAAACGTTCGGTGAGGATGCAAGATGGCGCCGCTTGTTCTTTCAAACCGTGAAAATTTAGACAAACCACATAGGGTGTGACGTCATTCTTAGTAAGGTTTGTTTTGTGGAATCGAGAATGAATGACACGGATTTTAAATCTACAAATTATAGCATTTCCTCTTTGTTCATAGATGACGCTAACTGTGATATTTATAAAATCCGGTAGCCGATTAGTATCAATTTTGGACATTTTAAAAACACATTTCCCACTTTAAAAAAATAATTTTCGTATTAAAACAACAAATCCGCACAAAAAAACCAACCAATTTAATCTATAAATTACTTCCTAATAACCCACTTAATAAATCCGAGCAATGCGTGCCATCATCTCATAAATTTTAAACGAAAAATATCTTTACCCTACAAAAAAAAGCGAAAAGTATCTATTTATTCGAATAAAACAAAATGCAATGGGTCCCTATTGCCACAAAACAACATTACAAATTAATCGAACCCCTCAAATCACTAAAAAAAAAATCTTTTTCGCGATAATCGATTTTTAATGCAATTTTTTCCACCATTTATGAACATCAAATAACCCTCCGGCACGATGCGGGATCGATAATGATTGACTACACAATCAACCCCATTTTGCTCTTCATTGAAGGTAGGTTTGCAAACATCCCCTTTACACCTCCACCCTTTGAACCCGTACGAAGTGGCATTTTATTGGAAAGCCGAAAATTGCGTTCCGAATCGCGAATTCCCGCGCCCGAACACCCGATCAACGGCATCGCTTGATCCCGTCATGATTTTGATACAAAAATCACGGCATACTTGACGCACAAATTGACACAAAATGGATCATAACCCGTTAAACCCGAATTTCAAATGGCATTTTAATTCGACACAAGTTGCGAATACTCGAAAGCACGGCGTTTAGTTTGCTATTTTTACGTCGTGTTTTGTTCGCTTTTCGCTCGCATCCCATTCCGCATCGTTTTTGCTTTTAATTGCGATAAATTTGGAAGCGCCTTGATTTTATCGACCAGTTATTCCACGTACATCTGCATTTAGGCCAATTTGTTTTCCGATGGCTTTTTCCTTCGCTCTTTCCTGGCGACATTTTGCTGTGGAGATGTGCGAGCAACTTTTCGCGGCTCGTGTCCCGGGACAGGCCCAAAACACACCTGGGACATTGAAATTCTAAAATTTCTCCACAATTTGCAAACAGAAATTTATTTAAAAAAAAAAAATTAGATTTAGAAAAAAAAAAAAAAAAAAAAAAAAAAAAAAAAAAAAAAAAAATAAAAAAAAACTGAAAAAATACAAAATGGTGGAATTTGTTCGACCATTTTTATTTTTATTTTTATTTTCATTAATTATTTTTATTTTAGGGTTAAACATGTCATCCTAAGAAAGAGAAAAAATACATTACACTAAAATGGCGGCAACGAGGCCTAAAACCGATGGCAAAGTTCAACCGGCGTCGACATTAGCCATTCGTCAAAAACTTGATCTTTTGCATCAAAAGTCGAATTTACTTGGCAACGAGTTTCCAGTCGGAATGGAATCCTACACGTGCACCTATTGCTCCAAGGTGTTTTCCGATTTGCGTGTGCTCAAATCACATCAAGGCATACACACGGGCGAAAGGCCGTTCCCGTGTTCCCATTGTTTGCGCTGCTTCAAGAACAAATACCAGCTACGAGACCATCTCAGAGTTCACACAGGTAGGTGACGTTTTCAGTATCAGAGTCAAGAAGTTTTGGGGCTGGGATCCTTCAATGTCAATATTTGGTTCGGTGAATCGTCATCGAGATTAGGCTTTGCCGTTTGCCAAATAAGTACGCGTTCATTCGTGAGATGAACGTGAGATATGACTTGTGCAATGATGCATTGGATCAACTTGCAAAGTGAAGACAATTTAGTCTTTAAGATGGTTTTAGTCTTAAAAATTATAATGTCGTGCATGACTAATAGCCTGTTCAAAAAGAGAAGTATTTTAAACGCTCGATGGAACTTTGCTCGCAATAATTATACCCCGTGGACTTTTGACAACTTAATACTAGATTGAATTGAAAAGCCACTCAATTTTATTTTTTTTTCTTTCTACATTTTTCAATGCTGACAAAGCACGCAGTCCTGAAAGGTACTAAAAGATATCTTTTGTCTATTGTTAGGTGAAAAGCCCTTTCATTGTCCAACATGCCCAAAATCATTTGCACAGAAAAACCAACTGAATCTTCACCTTCCCACTCACAACAACGAACGACCATTTGTGTGTGGTCTGTGCGGGAAGAGCTTCAAAATAGCAACTACGTTACAAACCCATTTGAAATTCCATTCTGATGAACGCCCATACGCTTGTCCAGTTTGCCATTTCGCCTTCCATCTTCCTTCGCTACTGCGTTCTCACATGCGAACGCACACCGGAGAGCGGCCATATCCGTGCAAGTTCTGCGGCAAGAGATTCAAGACGGCCAGTACGCGCAAAGTGCACGAAAGATCTCACGAGCCCGAGCCCGCGTTCAAATGCCCCGAATGTGAGCGCTGTTTCACCTATGCATCGAATTTAGCAATGCATCGAAGAACTCACAGAGACAAGGATCAATGTGCGTGTCCAAAATGTGATGCCCTTTTGATTTCGACCGACGAATTGAAACGCCATTTGGCAGACGTCCACGGAAATAAGAGTTATAATTGCGGCGTATGCAAGGAGACTTTCTGCAACAAGACGGCGCTGGATGAGCACGTGAGAATCCACGAAGCGGAAGCGGTGGCTTTCACTTGCCACCATTGTCATAAGGTGTTCGAAACCGAAACTGAGTATCAGGGTCACATCGCTACCTTGCCGTGCGTTAAGCTGTACGGGTGTGGGAAGTGCGAAGAGAGGTTCGAAACCATATCTCAACTCAACGGTCACATGTGGAGTCACAAGCCACCGAGATCCAATAGAAGAGGCCGGCCACCGAAGAGATTTGTCTACGAAGCCAATGTTGACAACGACGACAAAGAGTCGGCTGGCGGGTTGAATACTGTTGGGTATGCGGATGAAGGTGGGCAATCCGAAGGAAAATCCGAGCTTTTAGACTCCTTGCAACTAAGCGTCGCGTATAAGCCGCGGCTTTTCTGCGGGATATGTTTTATGGAGTTTAGCGGCAACGAAGACTTGAAGAAACACTTGGAGAAGAACCATACTGTAAAGGAGAAGGAAGAAGAGGTCGAGGATGCGATTACTGATGCCAAAGAGTCTGCGGTAAAGATCGAAGTGGAGCCGGACATCGTCGAGCCTGTCAGAAGCAATCGAAGGCTAGTCCACACCGTTAGTTCAGCCAATCACCGGCTTTTGCAGAAATATTTTACGGTTTCTGTTTCCGACGACGATCTGTCGGAGGAGAACGAAATGAGATTTCTTCGTGAACTTCAATTGACATCGGGACAAGAAACCTCGCGAAGAACCAAGCGACTGAAGCAGGGATGGCCATCGTACATTGCAATGGTAAAAGATTGATGTAATTAGCTGTTTTGCTTCGTTTACAAAGCTTCCAATACTTCTTCCTTTATTCGAAACTAGATCCAGGATTTAGTTCAGAGTTAGCATAAATGTTTCATTAGGTGCATTCAATAAGGGGAAAGAAGTACCATAATGAAAAAAATGCCATTTCCTGTTGCTTAAGTTACTTAGGTGATTTAAGTGACTGAAATTGAATGTGCCTAGTATTTATTGTGCAATAAATGTTAAAACTAATTGGATTTAGAATATTTTGTTATGATGTTTGTGTAACTTTGTATTTGTTGATGTCATTATATTTTATGGATGCCAAATGTGTAATGCAGCATTGTTACGTTCGAGTTAAATTGTAACATACGCTTAGGTGGTAAAAATTTTGTACGAACAGCTTAGAATGGGGACGCTGTAACTGGCACGACACAACGATTGGGACAAGCAATTGAAGGTAGCGTAGCAATTGGAGGTGCAAGTGCTTGCGGTTGACACGAGCCCACAAGCCTAGGAAATCTATGGAGCAAGGGCGGATCAACCTTTTTCGGGGCTAAAGAGAAAATATTTTCCCAGGCTCCTTAAGGGGATTGTAGTATGTTAAAAGGGACCCAGAAAAATTTTAAGCCTGTGTGCTCATTTTTAAAAAAAAATCTTTGTTGAATTTTGTTTAGGCTTCTTCAAAAAAGCGGGCCCTTGACTTTGTCTTTTTTATCTAGGCCATAATCCGCCCCTGCATGGAGGATGAAAATAGCAACTATCGTATTTCGTCAATTAAAAGCCGCCCTCGAATAGTAGTCGCAGCTAAAAATCGAGGCCACAAATATACGAAAATGAACTCGGAAGAAACATTCCACGTTCATTTCACAGCTGTAACGTTTGTTCTATGTATGTTTTGAATCTCAAAATGAGCGTAGAATGAATGAAAAGACTGAAAAACAGCCACTGCTTCGTATAGTAGCCGGGGCCAAGAGAGGCGATTTGTAATAAAAGCCGCGGCTTTTAATCGAAGAAATACGGTATGTGTCTCGCCAAATACTGAAAATCCTAGCTACCGCTCTGCTGAAGGGCCCATCAATCCAACTTGCATATGGACCAATTGGCTTCTTGCTATGCAATATTGCGATTACAATGTCACACTTGTGGCTGTCGCGCCAGTTATGCTCACCCTTAGAATGCACCTTAAAGATGAAAGATGACCACTACAGTCCAATGGTGTGGTGAGCATCTAACTATAAAAGTGATTGCACTATAGTTGCATCTCCATTTAAAATTAAAAACTTCCAGGAAAACAGTTTAAAAAAGATTCTTAAATCTATACCAGTTCTCTCTCTGCCAATCATCTTACTTGTTTGACTGGGCTAAAACCAAGCAAAACAAAACAGTTATTATTAATTAGAAAGTTATTTGTTGGTCTGTGTTTAGAACAAGTTTGTACAAGACTTTTCCCAATTGCCTGACATGTTTTTATTGTATATTTGTTACGAGCAGTTTTTAGACAAGTTATTGGATAGGGTGAGTTAGAAATGAATGGAAATGTTAGTTGTAGCTTAATAAATTGTAGTAGGCAGCAATTTAGAGACGTTTTTAAGCCATTTCTATGAATTTTCAACCTGATATGCAATTTAAATATGAAATAAATCTAATGTTGGATGTACACTTTTTAGCCGTTTTTAATTGAAACCAAGAAAAAAATATTGATAAAAGTGATTCGTAATGATTTTATAGGTACCTGCAAGATTGATCGATCGATCGATTGATTGGAAAATATTTTTTGAAATTAATTTCTAGGTCGCTATGCAAATTTTTCACCACTTAATCAATTGATAGATAGATGCAAAAGATGGAAGTTTTTCGGGCCGCTTTAACTTCTGGGGGTCTGAAAATGAATAAAAAGGTTCCAATTATGGTCCTAACGGCAAAATCTGTAACTAGTTAATGCGGCCCTGCAAAAATATAAATTTTAAAACCCGATCCAGGTCAATTTCCCTCCAGTTTCACATTAATCTATTTTAGCTGGATAATCTAGGACTTTTATTGTATTTATTTGAAAAATCGGACAATTTATTTTTATTTTTTTATCGATACATTTTATGTATTAATTATTATTATTATTATTATTATTATTATTATCAAGTTTTTGGTGATAGAATGTAAAGAGAAACATGATAAAATTTGTTTTTTTATTTTAAATTATAGGTTTATGAATTTACAATATTGGTTATTTATTTTTATTTTATAGAGAAATTTTAGAAATATATTTTTATGTGACAATTTCCTTTTTAGAGGTAGAATTGTTGTCTTAGTGAATAAAGATGTTTTTGATCTTGTTCTAGTTTGTAGAAAATGTAGAAAATAAATTTCGCAAGAGAGTATTTGTTTATGTGCTTAATACAGCAATAAATATAAATTAGAAACGAGAAGTTGATTAGTTCTTTAAGTTCGAGTAGCACACAACAAGAGCGCCATTTCCATTATTGCAAATGGCGCCCGATTTGATAATCTGCCGCCTCAACAATTCTACACGCGATATTTTTCAAACTACTACAGCAATCTAGAAAAACTACAGCTCGTGTAAGTACTTTAAGCTTTAATAAACAAAAATAATAAACGAACCATTTTACTGTTGCGCCGCCCTAGTGTTGATTTTCACCATTGAGTTATTTCCGCTTCGATTAAACTAAAAAAATAATCCAAGATCTCACATCTCGTGTTTTAATCTGAGGTTTTTATTTATTAGATTACGATACAAATAAAAACAAAATCGTGTTTACGCATTATTACAATAAAAAGAAATTTTCTATTTACAAAATATTTCTTTTCGATACAAAAACAAAATAATTTAAATCTTTTCTACAGGTATTTCGGTTTCCCCCTCTTGGGTACTCGAACGAGGTAAATCCACTTCGACTCTCAGAACCCCGTCACAAAATGATGACTTAATAGTGTTGAGGTTTGCATCATCCGGAAGTGGGACTTGTCTGTTGTATTCCTGGACGCTCTTGCCACCCTTTCCGTCCGACTGTTCCTTTCTCGCGTGGATCATTAAATTCGTATCCTTGACCGTCACTTTGATTTCTTTCGGTTCGTAATCGGACAGGTCGAGTTGCCATCTCATTTTCCTCATTCCGTCCACTCGTGCGATCTCGTAATTTATGGGCAACTCCAGACGTTTAAAAATGTCCAAAATTGAAAAACTGGGCGACATCATGGATATCCTTCCGCGCTCCAAGTCGGCAATGTGGCGATTCATTTGACGGATGACGACTGGCAGTGTGTCGTCCCAGCAGTGAGATCTCCATCCGAAATTACGGATAGGGGTTTTAAAACGGAGTGATTTCGATCCATTCCGAAGGACCGTAGAAGCGAATCTCAATGCCATTTTGGTTGGTCTCTCGAGTGTGAAGTGAAGAACGAAGCGTGTGACGGTGCTTTTATACTCCGCATCGGGTCATCTCGAAATTTCCATACACAACTCGAAAGCTGAGGAAATTTCTGGCAATATTGCCTCATGAGCGATGACGTCATGACGGTAGCTCACAGGAGACGTTAGTTGTATTTTTAATTGATTCGGTGAATAAAAATCTACGTTTAATTTATAATATATATATTGTTTAGCTTTAGATAAATTTAAAAAAAGACTAAATTTTTTTTATTTTTTTTATTGTATTGCCCCGAGTGCTCATTTTGTATTTTTTTGTAGTGTTCCTTGTGTCTTTCCATACTGTAGGACAATTTGGTTTCTCAAATCTTTGAATAAATAATAATAATAAATGTTGAAACGTTTGGGAACGACAAAAAAAAACACGAAAATTTAATTATTATGCAAAATTATACATATGTATGGTCGCAAATTGTCAAATAAACACGAGTTTCGAGTAATCACGCCTAGCCAACCAGGCAAACAGTCGACCGGTTCATCATCATTGGGCGAATCGGTCCAACCTCCACTTTGCGTTTTACGATTTCCTGTTTGAAATTATCCGTTTTTTACGACCTAGCTACGGATCAACATCATTCCCACTTGCTCAAAAAGCTGACAAGTAAAGTCTTTCACTTAAAAGAATAACTCCAGCCTTTAAAACAACCTTCATTTTACCTAGCTCTGTGAAAAACAAAAATGGCGACGTCTAGTTTATCGACTCCTCCGAGTCCAAACAACAGCCATACGGAGATAACTCGCACCATTTTGATCACCAAAATCGAACATAAATCTATCATGACTGATGGTAATCCAATCGTAGACCTCGACGAAAGCAGCATGTCGGCTTTGATCAGCAGTTCGAGCTCGGAAGTGGATTTAAGAGAAGCGTGCCAGGATTGTTACGTTAGGCTTATCAAAGTTGAAATACCGAGCGATCCATTGCAATCGTGCAAGGACTGTTACGTTCGTCTGAGTAAACTGCAATCAGCAGATTTGTTGTCAACTTGTCGCCAATGTTACGTTGTTGTGCCGAAATTGAACGAGAGTAAATTGGTCCAATAGGATTTAAATTTTAAATTATCTTTTCAATCCGTAAATAAATGGACACTGAAAAATACCGTAGTAATTTTTTTTTTTATTATTAATGATAAATATATGAAACGAACAGTTAGGTTATATGGTATTTATTTTTTTAAACATATAAAAATAATTTAAATCTTTGAATTAATGGAAATGTTAAAAATGTTTGTTAAATGAGTGATTTTTTTGATTTAATGATCCAGACTTTCATATTCGCGACGTAATTTCTTCTCGCCTTTCACTTTAGCAGTCTAAACAGAAACAAAATAAATTTTAATTTTAAATAAAAATCTAAAAAAAAAAAAATATAATAACCTCTTCATCGTTTAACATTTCTCCATTTTTTATTTTATTCTTTAAATGTTCGATCTGTTCAAACGACAAAAATAAATGAAAATGATAATGTTCTCAATACGAAACTCCGTATACTTGTTTCAATTTCTTTTCAATTCGCCGCCTTCGTTTAGCCCGCTCTTCCTTCTCGCTCAGCTGCGGCTTCAGCACTTCGTCCTTTAGATCCAACGGACACAAATCAGCGATCAAATCCTCATACGTCACGTTGTCGTTCTCATCACTCTTATTCGAATTTGTTTCCAGCACCGCCCCGAAGCCAGGCGGCACCGTTCCATTAGCATTCCCATTCCCATTCGGCAAAGTCGCTAATCCACGACCAAAATTTGGCATGACAGTTGGCAGGTTGGCCAATCCGGGTGGTGGACGAGCCACGAATGACGCAACACCTCGACCCATCGAAAGCGGCAAACTCGCACTAGGAACTAACGGATTCCAATGCGAACCGCAAGTAGAGAAAATATCCGCCCGAATTCGCGACCCACCACCAGCTGAAATTATAAACATAAAATATAAAAAAAAAATTTTAATTTTTTAAAAATATTTTTAAATTTGACCTTCCGGGACGACGAATCCTCGACCCCGTGGCTTTTTAAACAATTGATTCGTGTACGGTTCTAACGTCGGCAGCGGCATCTGCTTAAGTACGTTTTTCGTGACTATTAACGTTTCTTTTCCCTCTTGTTGCGAATTCCTTATACTAAAAACAAAATAAAACCTTTTTTAAACAAACTAGCGCGTAAAACATTTCTTTTTCTCCAAATATTTCAACAGTTAGCTCGTTTTTAGTCATTTTAAGTAAATTACTCTTCTAGGTTGCTTCCTTGGGCGAGTTGCTTTATAATCCTTTTTTTATCGGCCGGTTTTAAGCCGCTCCTGCAACCGGACAACAAAATTATGACGTTTATCCCAATTTTTTTTTGGTTCAAATATTCACAATCTATCCGCGTTTAAAATCTGCAATTTGCTGTTCCATCCCGCTCTGTCGATCTGGATCGGTTGTGCTGGAAGATCTAGTTTAAAAAAATTTTTAATTAAACTAAAAAAAAAAATCATTTTTTAAATATTAATTAACCGACCATCATCCCAACACTCTTCCACATTTCCAGATCCAGGATTCTGTTCGTAAGTCAAGCCCAAAACGGGCGGTTCGTATCGACGCTCGTCCTTCACTAAATACAAACAAATTAACAAAAAAAAAAAGACAAAAACCAAGTCTAATTCACCGGTAACAATTTGTTTAATCGCCGAATCGGCATCGGGACAGTTCAATATGTGATATTTCAATTCGGGTTTCTTAACGCGATGAGTAAAATTGAAGGGACAAACTTCTTCTTCAACGTCAGGATAATTCTATATAACAAAATAAAGCAAATTAATACACTAAATCGACGATTAATAACTGTACAAACTTTTCTGCATTCGATTAGGTGACGTTGGAATCTCGTTCCTGCCTGGACTCTGTGGGAATTGTTGTACGGACAAATTTCGAAGTTGTTATACTGCGCGTAATCTTCCATATTGCTAGAAAAATAAGTTACTCCGTTATCAGATATTTTCTTCTAGGCCCGAGTCTGCTCGACGTGTCGCGATGCAATTGTTAAACACACAAATGATATCATAGGAAAATTTTTTTTTTTTGTTTTAGCAGTTGGCGGCCATGAGATGTGAATGAAAAATGGAACTAAAAACGAGATAAACGAGCGCAGCAGGGACAAGTTTTGCCTCTGACACTCGAGTAAAAAGTCAAATAAAAGCGGCGAAAAAGCACGTTTTAAATCATCGTTCGCTGGATTATATATTGAAACTTACGCTAGATGGCGCACGGTACTCGAGGTTGCATCATTTCCGTTTGCAAGTACGACTTGTTGCGCCGCGATTTGATTTGCATTTTATTCGGTAATTTAATTACAAATAGGTTTACTAGTTTGATTTGTTTATGCAAAATAAGCAGCTGCAGATATATATATTTTATATTATTTTTTTTATTGCACGAACAAAATACAATTTTACAGATTAAGATCTGAACTTTGGACTAAGGGGGTTGCGCGGTCACTAGGGAAGGTTTTATCACAGATTATGGTTTTAACTGCCCTCCCTCACGGATGTCGAAGTGGACAAAAGACCAAATTTTTCGGAACATCTGACATTTTTTTTAAAACAACAAACCTCGCTTGAGATTTGAAAAATTATTTCATGTTTTTGCGCCAAACGGGCCGCCATGTTTTAATTTTGAAATCCCAACGAACAAAATCAATGTAAATAGTTATTTTTACGCACGGTAAAGAAATAAACGAACAAAGAATATTATTTTACGAAAAAATACTTAATTTAATCGTAATCACCATTTATTTCAACAGAAACAAGAAAAAATTCAACTGAATCTGGATTGCGTATGAATAAGCCAGCCAGCCAATAGGAAACGAGGAAACAACATAATTAACATTTATTTACAAATCATCCTGAAAAGAAAACGCTCTGTCGATGTTTTTCTCCGGTAGAAAATACTCGGCCACTTTGAGCACCAAGTAATCAATAGCAACTAGAAAAGCGTACACCTTCCTCCCCAAAGTACCCCTCAAACAAGTCCTCAACCTTTCCGCCAACGAACAACTCTTTTTAAAAACAACCCCGTCGTACACCGTTTGAGTCAAACACGTGACACTTTCCCAATTGTACACTTGTTTAACCCAATTGTGCGCATCACCGGCACCGACAACATGGCCGTGTTGAAAATCAAAAATGGCTTCCTCCAAAACACGCATCAAGTCATCCACATTCGGCTTAGCCAACCAAGCCAAACGGCCGGGATCTTCTTCCCAGGTCGACGGGAGCACTTCCGGTATGCCGCCAACATCGGTCGTGACCACCTGAAGCCCGCAACAAGCCGCTTCGACGATGGCCATGCAATAAGCTTCGGTTAACGACGTATTGAGGAAAATGTGTCCTTTAATCAACACATCGCGGACATCTTGGTGTTTCACCGCGCCCAACAGAGCAACGTTTTGATAGAGTTCGTGTCTCTCGACCATTTCTTCCAAAGCGATTCTTTTCGGCCCGTTTCCACCAATAATAAAATTAACTCGCGGATATTTGCCACATATTTTGGGTATAAGTTCTACCAGCAGATCGGTACCTTTGCGGTATACTAATCGACTTAAAACAACAATAGTGATTTTTAAGTTTTCAATTTCTTCCGCAGGTTGCAAAACGTCCTTCGGCCTGAACATCGACGAATCGACGGCGTTTGGTATGACGTAAACGGAATCCGGACGCAACTTGGCTCTTAAAACGGTGTTTTCTTTGCCGACGTGCGACACGCAGACGACTGAATCGACGTGGAGCAGGACGAGTTCTAGTAATTTATTGGTGATGATGGCGCTGGAGTCGGCGAAACCGAAAAGAGAATGGTCCGTGAAGACGGTTTTCAAGTTGAGGTTGTTTGCGTGGATCATGGCCTCGTTGGCCATGACGGAAAAGGCCGAATGACCGTGGACGATGGTGATTTCTTCGCGAATTAGGATCGTCCGGATGAGCGGGCCGGTGAGAAACAAGGTAGGGAAAATGCATTGGTTGTAGAAGGGTTGAAATGGAAGGTAGTACACTTTGAGTCCACGCGTCATGTATCTGATTCCTTTACGGTTCCCGTACGCGTGCGTGACCACGATGACTTTGTGTCCTTTTTTTATCAGGCATTGGGATAGCTGGAAAATGTGCGACTCCACTCCGCCCGTGTTTGGATAGAAGAAGTCGGACACCATGCAGATTTTGTGTTTGATCGCGCTGCAATAGCCATTGTTGGTTTCCATTTTGTGTTCTGAAGAAAAGAGAACGTAGGTTTATAGTTTGGGAATTTTTATGACGTGGGTCGTACCTCCTCAAGCGTTGTCATTTCATGTTTTGTCACTTCAGAACCGGTGGAGAAATGTAAACAGCGACGGCGGCCATTGCTTGACGATGGCGCTATCTGGTGGGAAATTGTAAAAACACAAAATGGATGTCATTGAGAAATAATTGGGGAGGGGGCAATTTTTAACGACGAGATTTATAAATCTTTAGATTTAAAAAGATTTATTGATTTATTTGGGATTTATAGATTTATTTAGGGATTTATTTAGAGACTTAGGGATTTATTTTAAGATTTAGGGATTTATTTAAAGATTTAGAGATTTAGTTTGAGATTTACTAAAATTTTTAGATTTTCGGATTTAATTAAAAATGTAGTCATGTGTCGTATTTTGAGTTGTATTGACAATTAACTGAGACTAGTCAGCCTGACCGTTCTATCGAATGATCATTTTTTTTAAATCCATCAGCGCAACAGTAAACTGACCAAAATTACTTAGTCAAATTTTGTTTATGAAAGATGAAAATTCTAAATTATTTTCATATCTTATTAGTGCCATTCCCGTTTGATGCTTTTGTTTTCTTCATTTTTATAAATCATTTATTTAGGGATTTGGCTAGCCATCGGTGAGATTTATAGCCAATGTCGGCCCACTTGAAATAATACACAATCATCATTATTATTTTTTGTTTTAAATTTTTATTTACAGGTCTTGATAAAATATAATCCAATTCATTTAAATATAAATTTCGAACAAATAAAAATAAAAACATAAATTTCAGACATTTTTTGTTTTTTTTTTAAAAAAATTTCAATTTTGTGAACAACAATATATTTTTCTTTTCATTTAAAATTTACAAATTTTTATATAAAATAATTTTTCTCGTAGATAAAATTTTGAAATTAAGTCGCTATGCGTTTGATTTTTTTAACATAAATAAACTCTAGAAGATAGATGTCTTGCTGCACAAACAAAAATTGTCTCGGACAACACTCGGAAACACTGTTGTTTACATGCCAACAATTATCTAGAAAATTACACTTCATGTGGAAATGTAAACAAGTAATCATGACCTCACTTTGACTTGACTCGATCCTATCCAGTCAATTGTTGCATTGTAAACATTGTGCATGTCTTTATTTACAGCAAACAGTAAGCTTTTGTTACAGCAACAACAGCTAATAAACGCGTTGCATTTGCACAAGAAAACAACAACCAAATTGTTAAATTAGCTGAATTTAAAACAAATTTATATTTTTGAAGTTTTCAGTACCGTAGGGCTGGCTCACAGTCAGATGTTGGTTTTTTGGGCTTCAGACCAAAGCCCCGGGCTCAGAGGGGCCCCACACTTTCAAATTTCGAAAAAAAAATTTATAATAAAATTTTTTTTAGCGCTTGCAGAAAAACACCTGCCGGCTCTGCAATACCCGGTGAAAAGTTGTTGTCGAATTTTCAGGATGATTGTGCTTCTAGCAATTGAACCGTCTATTACAAAGCAGCAACACATGGAGTAAGGAAACAGGAATAGCAGTAAAAACATATTGAACAAGTGAAAGCGACTAGGATGGAGGTTGTTGTGCACATGCACACTAAATTTAGTTTTATGCCAGCCATTTTACGTGTTGCTTCCAATGGAGATAAGGTTCTATGTTCCGGATTATGTTCTAGTGGACCTGTGCAGATTTGGTAGACCTACTGCTATTTTTGTTGCATTACTCCATGAGCTATACCATTGTTACAACAAAACACTATCTTCTAAAAATGAACAAAAGGCATCATTTGATTGTTGCCAACATTTCTCATTTTTATCATCTCTTTTCTACTTCTTATCCGAAGAAGGGCTGCAGTTGGCCAAACGGAAGCGTTGTGGTCGCTTGAGTTGTCACGGTTTTAACAGTTTCTGTGGTACTCAGCAAAGTACGATAAGAAGTCTTGTATCCATCATACATCAACTTCAATACTTGAGTTGATGTTATAGTCTCTGTAGTAACCATTGTTGTAGGAGAAGTTATGGTGTGCAGTGGGCCAAAGTTGTTAACTGGCGGAAAAGGCATTACTGGATTCTGCATTACTGGATTCTGCATAACTGGGTTCTGCATTCCTGCATTCTGGACGGTGTAGGTTTCATAACTGGTATGGATTTTGACAGTGCTGGGAGCTTTAGTGGTGTGGTAGGATGTGCTCAGTCCATTCCAAATAGGCAATACTTTAGTACCGTATATCGTTTCGGTTGAATAAACTGCGGTCGAGGATGTTACCGGTTGATTGGGCATCACTGGTTGTGGAACTCCTGCACCATAGCCCAAGTAAGCAAAAGGATTAATGTATGGATTAAGAAAAGGGTTATTATTGTACTGTGGAACCGGCATTTGGGGAATCGGTGCTAGTGGTGGTGGTGGTGGAGTTGATGGTGCTGTTAGCGGCATTGTTGGAGGTGCATTTGGTTGGGTTACATCATTGTCAGTGATATTCAACAGATTGAAAATGTCAGAATTTGTGTTATTTAAAAGGCTTTCTAAATCAGGGTATACGGAGTCTTCGCGGTGTTCGCTTTCAGCGGCATTAAGATCTTGGCCAATCACCAAAGACATCATATCTGGTGGTGGCACTGTTCTTAAAGCATGGATTATTTTAGTCACAAAGAACGACTGAGTTAGAGTAAATATTGTTGTTGTGGAACCATCCAAAATGGGCAGAAAAGATGTTTGGAAGACCGTCTCAGTTGTGGTGACATCGTCTGTAGTGGTAGTTAGGGTTATGGAGGCAGTAGCATTGAATGTAGGTAATGGTGGTGTAGCCAGGCTGACATGTGATGACACTAATTCCTCTTCATCCAAAGCCTCTTCAAGAAATGGATTAAAGATGTTATCATTTTCTAAGGAATCATCATCTGGAAACTGAAAATACAAGGAAAACAATTAGTAGAACTTCCACTTCAGATACAATGTTTTTATCAGGCAAACCTTTGTATTCATAGTACTGGAAATTGTTACTTCTTGCATTGGTTTTGAAGGCATCACATCAGCTATGCTATTGCTTTTGCTGATGGTGAGAATGATAGGTTGTTCATAAGTTGTGGTGAACACTAAGGAGTTTGAACTGTCCTTGCCACCAAAGAATTGAGTTATTTCCGTTGTTATTGTCGACATGACAGTAGACAATAACACATTTGGGGAGGTCATTTCAACTGTTCTAGCTTCCATAGACTGTTCATTGTTATTAAGCGGCTCCGAAACATTACCATAGGTTTTTGATCGTCTTCGGCCAATGTAATATTTGTTAGGATTTGGGGTGTAGGTAAATTTTGGGATGTTGGTAGTTGGTCTTACATTATTCTTTTCCAATCTGTTTCTAGCCGAAGTCTTTCCATGGATAGTGGAACGATTGCGGCCTTTTCTTGAACTCTTTTTGTTGGACAGTACTATCGAAGGAGTTACCGTCTGAAGGTTTGTTAGCGCTTGGGAAGCAGAAGGAGTTATGGTTTTGAGGAAAGGGGTTGAAGATTTGCGACTGGATCTTGATCTTGGAGTTATGGACTTCAAATTCCTTCTTGACGTTGGCTTTGACGAAGAAGGCGAAGACAATTCCCTACTTTGACGGCTTTTGTCTTCGATATTTCTTGATCTTGAGTTTCGAACGATGCCAGTGTATGGAGGCCTGGATTTTAAGTGTGGCCATTTTCCACTGGATGTTGGGGTTGGGGAAATTGTAATTTTAGTGGGCATTGCTTGTGTTGAAATGACCGTTGACTGTACACTTGAGGTGTCTTCGCTTGATGACAATGTTGTTTGTGTCAAAAGATTTTTATCATTCTCAAATATCATCGATGTACTTTGAAGGATTTGAGCATACGTTCCATCAATATAAGTACCAATAACTCGAGTTTCGTGGACGGTTGTTTGGCCACCTTGAACAACAGTACCACCCATTGTTGTAACCAATCCTGTGGGCAAAGTAGCTTGGGGTTGACCCGCTCCATAATCTGCAATGTGCACGTGGGCCTCTTCACTTTGGCTGTTTCCTGTGTAGGCTGCTTCGTGAGTGGCTGCTTGAGTTGTTCCTTGATCCATAATATTTCCATCTGGAAAAAACAAACTGCCATCTGCTTTTCGTTTTTCTGGTCTGGATGATGATGGACGGATGTGTTGACCACCTCCCGGAAACGAGAGGGCATTTACAGTCTACAAAATAAAACAAGAATAGTAGTGAAGTTGCTTTTAGTTTGTTCAAAGATTTATCCAGAGCTTCTTCCGCAGGTTAAGCTACGTACATATAACAATATTCCGCGCACGGAAAGATACGGACAGACACAGACAGACACCCAGGCAGAATCATTCCGTTTGTTGTATGACAACCTGAACAATCAGGTTGAAGGAACATTTGGGCCCAGAAATGTTATTTGTATTTAGCTTCAGACAGGGATGTACGTGCAATTTTTGAACTGGCTCGGCAGGATACCGGGAATTTCCCTGTGGCCCGACTTATCCAGATTTCCCAGTACTAAATTTGTTCCCAGTTTAGCCATGGACAACAATAAGCACTACATTAATGTCTATGCCAAATTCATACTGCACACATGATTTTCTAATTCCAGTTGTTATTTGGCAGTATGCTTGCGCAGAACGTAATGCGCAGTTTGAATTTGGCGTAAACTGTAGGTAGTGCAGGTTCTAGGATATTTTCAGAGCAAGATGCTGAGTTTGTCTGAAGATTTTATACTGATGCTTGTGTTTATTTAGACTGAAACTCCAATGAATAGAACAAAGGATTTTTTTAAAATTTTATAAATCCAGTAGAACAAAACAAATTAAAACCAGGAAGTGAAGCCTTTATTGCCATGCACTAGATTTGTCAGTTTAATTATTGTATCCATATAATGGTCAACCCAAAGTTGGTCAAGTAGATTTGTTAGCTTTAATTGAACCTTTTTTTGGAGCGAGTACCCCTCTGGGCTAGGCGGGGTACAAAACAAGCGAATGTTATTTCTGTTTACAAATGAAATTTACCTGCGATGCTGGATTGACAACAATCGGCGCTTGAGCATTGTTGTCATTGTTGCCTGATGACACAACAGTGTTGACAACAATGCGAACAATGGCACTCTCTGATGTTCCTTGAATTTGTCCAGATGTTGCATTTTCTCCACTGGCCCCTAGAATTAAGCAACCTGAAATTGAATGCAAAAGACATAAAACAAATGAATGGCAATCAAGTCCAATTAATCTGCCAGGAAATGGCTTCCGCTATGGAAATACTCCGTAGGTGCCTTATCAACTATCACACGTAATAGTTTCTTGGCCATTATCATCATCCTGATTCCGAATGATGAAATGCACTTTCTCACGAGACTTTTTTGATACTTATTATTATTAAATGGTAAATGACGGTTAGGGTTAACTGTGGGAAAATGTATTACTTATTTTTTTTTTTTTTTTTTCTTTTTTTTTTACCTAAATAATTTCGTGACACGAGCTCGGCCTTCGAGTTTTCAAAATTGGCACTTTCCCAGTTTCAACAACCAATTGGGCAGACACCCACACTTCGGAGGGGTCATGGCACAAGTTTGGTATATCACCTATTTGACCTTGACAATAATGTTTCAAAATATCCTACTGTTGGCTAAATGTTTCCTACTGATTTTCTAGTAGAAATAGAGATCCAAATTGCATTATTTTCATTCATATTCGTAACTGACAGCACAATGACCCTAATTGGTCATCTTCATCTAAATAGATCAGTTAAGAAACAATAAATAATGTTTATTATTGTTGTTTTATTGTGGCAGTTTGAGTATCCCACACCACTGACCCATATACCCGGAGAAACAATATGTGCATCCTGCTGGTTGATGGTGTGTTGATGAAACAATTGTATATAAAATTGATGAGTTTCAGCAGCTAATTGCGTTTGAATGGAGGAAATGTGTGTTGGTTTTGTGTATAAAGCGTTAGAAGTGTTTGGCTGGTGCGGGAAATTATTTGGCCTCGATTTTGCTCTTTTAATGCGAAGAATTTTGGAAGAGAAAACCCGAAGTGTTATTACTTTTTTTTCTTCGTCTTTCCTTTTGCTTGAATTAGGCCTAAGTATGGGCCACACCCTTTTTCATTTATTATAAATTACTGTATGAAAAAAAAAAAAGAAAAAACATTTCTCGTTTGAGACCTCCAAGGCTATTATGCTTTCAAAATGACTTTTATTGGAATGTTTAATGCGTTTGTTGACATTGTTGGCATTGTTGGAATTAATTCAAGGTTCTTTCCCCTCTGGTTTTCAATTCTTGATGTTTTGTTTTTAAAAAAAAAAGCAAAAAAAACAACATAAAACAATTTTACCTTGTTGGCACTAAGGGGATTTATTAATTTAACGATTTCACGATTGTGCGATTTTTCATATAAAAACGCATTATTGAGTTCTATCAAAACAATCAACCAACGGCGCAAAAACTCCTTTTTAAGTGCTGTTGCGATTGCGTCGATTGTTGAGTCATGTGATAATCGCTTTAGCGCAAAGTCGTGACAATCGCACAATCGTTGAATTAATGAAACCTCTTCGTGTTGTGTTTTGAAGCATTGTTATGATGTTTTGAAATGTCATTGGTGTCATTTGCACATCAACGGCGATTTAGAATGGTAAAATGATGTCACGTGATAGGACCGTTAGAATGATTGGCATTTTTTGCTAATTTTTGCCCAGTTTTATTTGTACCTCCACCTGAGTCAACAATAAATCATGCAAAAAGGAATTCTATTTTTTGTCCGCCACACCCACACTTAAGATGTGGAACAATGATATTCACGCTTTCCCGAACAATGAGAAAAAAACGCATTTGTTTAGTACCGCTTTTAACCCGATTTGAATAAATTTAAATTTCATATTTAGGCTCGATTTAAAATTTAAAAACAATGGTTCGTTTTCGTAACTTTGGAAAGAGAAAAATTGAAGGTTGGACAGAGTTGGCCTTTTTATGCCTCAAACTTAATAACGCAAACAATGGCTGCCAAGGTTATTCGCCAGCGGTAGCCATGGCGGATGTTTATTGCTGAATACTGAACAACTCAGTCGATTGGTTATGGCTTCGCATAAGCAATTAAAATGGCAGTGATTTATGGCTTTTTAATATTATCAAACGCGCCATCTAGGCCAGAATTGCTCATCCGTATGAACTTTATGACATTATTGAATTAGAGTTCAATGTAAGGATGTTTATGGGCCAATAAGCACTTCTCATTAACTGCACATTAGGTTAAAATCCGTGTCAATTGATACATTAAAAACAAATTTCTAAACATGAGAAAATATCGCTCCACACGACGAATTGAACGTTTTGTTTTAAAATTTTCGACGCAACCATTTTGTTTGCAATATTTTTTTTTTTTTTTTTTTTTTTTTTTATTTTAAAAGAAAAAATTTTTTTTACCTGTGTTTTGCCTCGGGTTATTTAACTTCAAGGCGAAAACCGGAAATACAAGTCTCGTTCTTAAGGTCGCCCATAATGTGATAGAATGTTGATTGAGTAATTTGATATTTTGAACCGCAAACAATCCAGGAATTGTTTAGCACAACGAGTTAATTGTCTCAAAGTTCTATTTTGGGCGGCCATTTTGTTTTTTTTTATTAAAAAATTAAAAAAAAAAAAAAAATCAATATTCTTATTTCGATAAAATATTTAGAAATTCTTGAAACATCAAAACGAGATAAAATCTCGATTCGGCATAAACGATTTTCACCCAATGCATTTATTTTGTGTTGTTAATGTAGTTATTAAAGCTCAAAGAACTGGAATTTGTGCGGTAGACTCGAAAAAGAGGCCATGGACATGTGACGTCATATACATTTTTTTATTATTAAGCACATTAAAGCTCAAATGTGTTTTATTTTTACATTTCTCGCAGGCTAATTCCAATGCAGGTGCTTTTTATTGGGACATTTTGGCGAGATTTAAACGCCCTGCATCACTTTTTCCCTCATAACACACACGATCGATATGAATTACATTTTTGTGGAAATTTTGGACGAAATTTGTCAATTTGCATAAACCAACTTTAGAAATGGTCACAAACTGAGTAAAATTGATGATTGGCCAATAAAACCTCGCGATTGAGTAAAAAAAAAAAAACTTTAAAAAGTTTGGTTTTGTTCAACTATTCCGATTAAACTTCAATCCCTGTTATTACGGTTTTCTTTACTTGAAATGTAGGACTACATGTGAATGTGGTTCAATCTTGTCGTGTAATTTAGATTTCCCAACATGTCATCCTTTATATGGCGTAGTTTTTGAAAAATTCGAGCTATTGTTGGCATGGGTGTGTTATAATTTGCTGTAGGTGTGTTATGGGTTCAACCCAAGGTGACAAGTGGGTTTGGTTGATCGCAATTTGCCGTGCAAAAAGGCGGATTTTTGGAATTGTGTATTTATTTTTATTTTGAGAAAAGAAGAAGAAGAAGAACCCCATTCAACATTTAGGTCAACATACGTTGGTTGACGTCACTGCGATTTATTTTCTTGTTGAATAATCTCATCCATGAAACATTAAAAGAATAAAAAATTCAAATTCGTTGTGAAAGAGTTTTAATTTTTGGATTTTTGGATTGTGGTATAATTTTGGCAGTTTTTTTTCTTCAATTAATTCTTATTAATTTTTAAGGGAGGAGTCGCGAAAAGAAGGACGAAGAAAAATACAAGTGACTTTTGAAAGGCTTAAAAAGAGACAGCGAGTTGATATGTATGTACATTGAGAGTTGGAATCTGGTAAGAGAAAATTATACACAGCTAGAATCTGGTTTGCTTTTGATTGCCTTAGGGGAGGTCACTCGCCGACATACATCTGCTTCAGGTGTCTCGTAACTAATATATTAGTCTTAACTTAATTACCAATTTTTACAAATTATTACTCTCAGTAAATTTTTTCCTACCTAAAAACCAAACCAGAAATTATTGTCTCGCGTTATCGTCGGTAAGTGGAAAAAAACCGTGTTTTACGCAAATTACAATGCGGAAACCGGAAATTATCGCAATCACTAGCATTAAAACACCCTCAGATCCTCGTTAAAGGATTTAAAGTGTACTCATTTCAATTGACCAAATTTTAAAACAAACGGCATGTTCGGCTCGCACGAGTTTGAATTTTGCCACCAGAGGGAAAGCAGAAGCAATTTTGGCTGGTTCGATTTGATTTAATGGGTTGTATGGTCGTATAAAAATGAGTTTATCATTTATTTTTGATCGCCCTTACTCGGTTTAGGACTAGATCGGATTGAAAGTAGGCTGAAACAAAACTTTTTTTTTTATAAGGAGAATTTTGCTGCATAACGCTTTTAATACTAATAATGTTGAGCACCACCAGAGGGGTGTGCCATTTTGATTTCCTTCTAAACTGTAATTGATCTACTTTTGTTGCAAGGTCGTCCTTGGTTCCCAATCCACACCTTAGGCCCGATCATTCAAAGGTCATTGGACCATTGGCCATTTTTCTCTTTCGATCTTTTTGCAGTGTCACGGTAAAGATGACGGATTTGTTGTGGACAGGGTCCCGAGGACCAAATTAGGTCAAAGTTGCAATTTGAGTGAAAGGTTTAATCTCTTAAAACTAATGGGGAATTTTATATGGTCATTACATTTATATCTTTTTTTTTTTTTTGAGGAAGTGCGAAGTGTGTGTTCAGAGGTTAACAATTGGGGCAGGTGGAAATGGCGGTGATTGACCTTGATTTTTTGAATGAAACCCACTCATGTCATTGTTCCTGCTTGACCCTGCGGCTGTGGGTCTTGTTGACTGCCCTTGAAAGTGGTTTGGCCACTTTGAATGAGTCGAAGAAAATGAGGAGCTAAAAACGAGTAAAGTAAAGAAAAAAAGAAATTTGTAAGCAAAGGGGTTGTTGGACCGGTGGAATTAGGTGACCACTGTCGCCCCGTGACGTCAAGTGCACGTCTTTTACTCGTTTTATGGGTGCAGGTCGTTGATTGGTGGTCTATTGTGGGAAAGGTTATTGGATCGGTCGAGAAATATTTGAATTTGTTTGGTAACAGCAAAATTTGCTGTTTTTGTACTGGTTTAAACAACAATGGATTAAAAACTAGCAATTAGTTGGATTGTTTTTTACTGTGCTGGTTTATTCTAACGATTGGTTAAACTAGCAATTAGTGCAATTGTATTTTTACTATGCTCGTTTATAACAATTGGCAATAAACTGGTTGTTAGGGCAGTTGTTTTACGACTGGTTTATAATAATTGGTAATCATTACTCTTTTTTTTTTTTTTTTTTTTTTTTTTTTTTTTTGTCGGTCAATTAATATTTTGCTATCTAATTTTAGTTTTTGAAAAAAAAAACTGAACTAGAATGAAACTAAAAAAAAAAGATGATTTGAGGATGATATTACAAGTTCTGGAGAGAGAAAAAAAAAAATCTTGTTTCTACTTTTCTCTCTCTCTCTCACTCAGTAATTCCGGTCAGCCATGTCCACTCACCAGATGGCCTACATAAAATTTTCCCAAGAAAACCAAGAAAACTAAAAATACTTACCAAAAAAACAACAATAATTGGAGTAAAGTAAAAAAAAACAAAAAAAAAATATTTTTTTAAACTAATTTTAATTAGTTTCTTATACCCCACCAACAAAAACGTTATTTTCCTTACAAACAAACAAAATAAACAAACCAACCTAATTCTAAAGCCAAATCGTCAATGACAAAACGAAATGTATGCTTAACCTTAATTGACATTAGTTTTTTTTTTAGGTTGGAAACCAGAATTCTAGCAACTCTTCTCTTTCAAACGTCTCAATGTTAAATTAAATTTAAAATTAAAGGTGATGTGATTACCTGCAATTAAGAGCCAGAGGATGAGCTCCAGATATGATGTTGATAACGGGTAATTTTTCATCATGAATGAGACATCATCCGCGCAATTTCACAACTTCGTTCGCATTGTTGGTGGAACCTGGGGAGTCAACAAAGCGTAGGCGATGTATCCGCACCTTGGCACTTGCGCGTTTAGTGGCTGAATGATTTTCTAAGCAGGAATTCAACAGCTGAGGAAGATGAGGCCACGGCGCATGCGTCGTCCACTTGTTGCCTCCAGCACTAATACAAATTAAAGCCAACAAAGACCTCCATTGTTGCCGATTTTGAATTTGCACATTTCAATCAACAAAGAAGGCGAGAAATAATTAAAAAAGAGAAAATTCAATCATTTTTACTTGTCACTCGTTTTCTAAAGAACGTTTCAGCCGAGTTGACCTTAAAAAATGCACTTCCGGTTTGAATGATAAATCACCTGCATCGTTATTTCACTGGTGAATCGTTTTAACGGGTTAATCCGACCCACAACTTCCAATTCTTGTGGGAATTGCAAGGATGGAAATGCGATTTAAACGCACGTATTCTAGCGTCCGGTTTGTATTTTAAGGAAATTTATTCACAGCGTTCCGCATTTTTTCACCTCCCATCACTCCATTTCCTTCCTCGATTTAAAACTCTTTCCCCATGTTGCAGCGTGTGATTAAAACACAATTATGACGAGTTTAGCTATTTTTCCCTCATTTTTAATCACCGAGTTAGAAAGGAATTAAAAAACAATAATTAATTCTTGCATTGTTTGTTAATCTAAAGCGGAAGAAGAGCGTTAATTCCGGATAGAACTATTAATTTATTCATATATGAAATTAAACAATAGAGGCATAAATAGCTGCTTCTATAAAATTGGGGTGAAAAATAGAAATCTGACCGGAAACGAGTTTAGTTTTTATGGTTTTACACTTGGATGTGTGCGAGGCGGGGAAGCCAAGCGTCCGTGACGTTCAAAACACCGCTTTTAAGTCGCAGCGCATCAACAATAGTGTTAAATGCTTTCCAAAGCAATAAATAATAAAAGTGTTCGTAAAAATTCATTCAATTGTTTGGAATTCTCATTCGGTTTATTGTTACAATTCTCCGCTCTGTTTTGAATGTATTGTTAGTTAAAAAGAAGAGAGAGAAAAAAATATTTATTTTTGCAATTACAACTTTTTAAAAACAAATATAATTTTTTTTTTCTTTTTAAATGACCCATTGTTCGCTATCGCAACATCAAAAACTTTATTCATGAAGTTTCTACCGCACTTTTATCTAATTTTATTTTTATTTATTTTTTACCTTTTAAAGAAAAAGTGAAAGCGTAACTATGCAAAAACAACTTTTCATTTCCTCAATGTTAAAAAGATAAGTGATAAAAAAAAATTTCACAAAGTGAAGTCATTTAAACCATATCTAAAAATCGATCCGATCCAAAAAAAAAAAAAAAAAAATTTTTTCTCATGTTTTCTTATTGTTTTCTTGTGCATGGGTGAAGCCGAGACCAATTATTGTTGATTCCATTTGTTGTTATTCCATTTACCGTTGATTATTTTGTCGGATAGAGCACACAAAGCCAAACCAACAAACCCAAACTAGATCAGTCAAACCCAAAAACAGCAAAAACCGATAATGTCACATTATATTCCAATTCCTAAATATATATTTCCAAACAACAATTTATTGCCGCCTCATTATTTCCATTACAAGACACTCAATTTTCTCTTTCTTCTCCATTTCCACGAGCAATTTCAAAGTTCCATTTCTTTTTTTGCCATCAAAACCTTTGGCCTACTCATTATTACCATTTACTAGTATTTTTTTCGGGCATAAACATCTATTATTGTTCTTCCTTTCACTATTATTAAATCTCACTTGTTCCCATTCTCCCGTTTTAACGCATTGTCACGTCTGTGACAGGTGCAACAACTCACCCGCACCGGTCATAGTGTCCATCCTTGCGCCGAACGATTTAACCTACTTCCTCGTCTATACTTTACTCTCCTTTACTTTCTCTAATTGCAAGGATGAGTTTGACCACACCTCCTATTAAGTGCTTAAACGATTGTTTTATTACACCTATTTTAAGGCGCCGTGACGTGCGTGACGTCATTAATAACACCGCTGAATGAAAGAGGAAAACGGTTCACTTTATTTTTCTACATGGAAATAATTGCGGGATTTGTCACGCGGTGTCGTGTGTTCAACCCGGAAAAAAAACACAAAAATGTAATCAAAATGATTAAATGAAATAAGTTGTGATCGACCATTCAACTCGTGAAGTGGGCATCACAGCGCATCAAAATTCAACGCATCCAAAGCGGAAATTAATCGGAAGTTGCGCCGTGCAAACTGTGCAAATCTTGATTTGTAGTCGGCGCACTTTTCTTTTTCTCGCCTCGTCCTGGTTCTGATGGTCATTTGGATGTTTTGAGAGATTGGTTTGGCCGAAATTGGGCTCATAAATATCTGCAACGCTGCAATTTCGGCCCGACACGTGCGTGGAAAGAAACAATGCAGTTTTTACCAAAAAATGTGAAATATTTCGTGGGAAACACATGACGCAAGCGCATTTCGAAAAATGCAACAATGCCAACGTGCAAATTCTTTTTAAGCAATAAAAATTGAGTCACGACACACATTTGTTTCTCTTGACTTATTGAGGCGGATGCTTGACTTCTCTTGCATATTGTTGACTATTGGAAAAACGCGTAAAGTGATTCAAATGTCAATCGAAGCTGAAACCGATCGGTACCAATTGATGCAATAAATATGTTGTGATTAGTGGGTTTGGAATAAATGCCTTCATTAAAGGCGGAAGTTTATTGACACAAACAACGACAATCCTTGACATCAATATCTTGGAAAGCAATCACTTTGGAATTTCGTTAATCATTATTTACAAACTAATTATTCATTTGATTATTTTCTAAATCGATATTTGGAGTTGCACCTATGTGGAGTGATTGCCGGTGATGGAGTCGGAGGAGGTGTTTTAGGTGGAGCTGGTGTAATTACAATTTCCGGAATTGGAAAAGGATAGAAATTTTTTATCCTAAAAAAAAAATTCGATTTAAAAAAAAAAAAATTGTGGAATTTATCACGAATACTTTTTATTGATTTACCTGCTGACATGTGACCGTTTGCGACTCAAGTGCCAAGAAGTGAGGGCACTTTTAGTTGATTTTTTGTATACGTGGAGTGGTGGTGGTAACTCGATTCCACGAATGGGACTCGGGGTCAAGGTTAAATCGAAGCCAAGTTGTTGCGATGTAACGTCAGAGGGGGTTGATGAACATGGTCGAGACGAGGCTACAAACACGTTTATTTTTGGGGGTTAAATTTTTTTCTTTTTTGAAAATTATATATTCGATAATTGCAATGTATATTCGGATCTTGACCCCATTTTTTTTTTTTTTTTTTTTTAGAAAAATAATTATACCTGACCCCGGAGTCGTGATGCGAACAGATAGTTGAATTTCATCATTTCGCGCATTTTGCGACTGACTGGTAGCGAGTTTGAGAAACCGACGAATGATGTAGAAAGTAAATATCTAAAATCAATAAAAAAAAATATTTAATAAACTCAAAAAAATATATTTTTAAAGACATTTTTAAATACTTGACTCAAAGCGAGGCATAACGTGATGACTATAGCTGGCGATGTGGCGTCAACAATCGCTCTAAACGGTTCGATACAACGCTAATGTTTTGATAAAATTCAATCGAATATCCCAATGCTTTTTAATCGTTTATTTACCTCGCAAAAATGCGATATAAAAAGCAAGTTAACCTGGAATTGACCTCTTAAGACGAAAAGAGCCGATGCAAGCGACACTTCCATAATAAACAATATAACTGTTAAAGATATATACTTAAAAATGAAAATTAATAGGAAAATTAAAAAATAAATATTTTTTTAAAATGAATTTATTATTTTTACCAATCTAAGACCATCGAAAGTTGGGCAGGTGATTCCAGTAAGGCCTGTGAAAGCCATTAAAATACCCAGAGCAATGCATGTGTTTACAATGTGGTGCAGTTGGTTGGAAATTGTTAGTTCCCTCAATAGACTCACACACGCCTTTAAATACACTCCTTTGACCGTAAAAACTATACCGGTTATCTATAAATTAAATCATTTTTATATTGTTTATTTAATTGGTGAGGCAATTAATTTACTCCCGAGATAATGCTGACAACTCTGACGAAACCACGACACGAATGAGGTCCAATAATTGGTAATTCGTCATCCGTATCTGTTATGTCAAACAACATCGACGCCATTTTGGTTTGGTTGTGGGTAATTTGAATATTTAAATTGGAAAAAAAAATTATTTATTTAATGAATTATACAAATAACTATACATTAATTAACCAAATGTATGTTTTACATGATAACATGACTAGGAAATCTCATCCTAAAAAAAATTTTACTAATTTTTTTATTTTTTTTTTATATGAAATCTTATTTGGAAAAAAGTATTATAGATTTTTTTTTTAGCACAAATAAGTAAATATTATATAGTGAAATACAGATGTGATATTGATTCGACGTAAAAAACGAGCCTTTTTATTATTATGTGTTTTTGCATTATGACAAATTGCTGAGCCAAGATTTAGATATTTTTGTGGTGGTTCACTCGCGACCTACTGCTTGGCACAGACACACGGACAAAGTGATACCCATGATCTAGAATGAAAAGAAATGAGCAAACTTGGGTTTTGGTGGTAAATATTAAAGTTTGAGTTTGAGTTTACTTGAATGAGGCAAATTGAAAGAGAAATTCCTCCGATTAAACCAGTTTTCTCCTCGATGAATAGCGTGAAACGTTCTTTACATCCCTAAGAAATGAAAAAGAAATGTTGTAAATTGGGACTGATATTGACAATTAAATAAAAGATTTTTTTTGTCAATTGCAGGTGGGAATTCGTCATGGAAAAGCAAACGTCTAACGAGCTGTAATGCAGGTAAGGTGAAAAAAATAATTTTTTTTTTTATCTTTGTAACAAAAGTGAGAAAAGGGAGTTTGTGGGTAAACACCCCTAAATTAAGTCACTTGTGATTGAACCGCGCTTGCGCATAGAAGCTTATTTCCATTAGGAAAATACTAAAGGAGGAGAAGCGATCCAACTGGTCCCTTTTGGCACTTTTCTTTTGTAAGAGATGACGTTTACAGCGTCGTATTTTCTAACCAAAAAGCAGTAAACTAACAAAATGAACTTATCTTACTCGTTATTGAATGCTTAAGAAAGGGCTTTAAGAAAGAAATTGTTGAAAAACTACAACAATAGATGGTAACAAAACTACAGTAATAGATAGAAACATGGAAACAAAACTACAACAATAGATGGAAACAAAACTACAACAATAGATGGAAACAAAACTACAGTAATGGATGGAAACAAATCTACAACAATAGATGGAAACAAAACTACAGTAATAGATGGAAACAAATCTACAACAATAGATGGAAACAAAACTACAGTAATAGATGGAAACAAATCTACAACAATAGATGGAAACAAAACTACAACTATAGATGGGGACATAGCTACAACAATAGATGGAAACAAAAGTGCTGAACACGTTTTACACTCACCATATCAAATTGTCGACC
Organism: Strigamia crassipes; assembly: GCA_034683725.1. NCBI lineage: Eukaryota > Metazoa > Arthropoda > Chilopoda > Geophilomorpha > Linotaeniidae > Strigamia > Strigamia crassipes. The sequence goes on from JAQFXT010000351.1 coordinate 38,701, forward strand.
GGTTATTTCATTTCTGCACGAATTTGGGACTGCTTTTCCCCAATCTTGATAATCTTTCCAGTTATTTGCACCACAGCAGTACAACTGTGGAATATAAAAAAAACTCTAATTTCCGGAAACAAGAAAAGCGGGCGAGTCTTACAAAGGACTGTACAGTGTCCAACATTTTTGTGGCTTTGGGGTTATATCCTGATTCATGTATAGCCTTGGTCATTGTGTGGTCAATAAATTCATCCAACTGAAACGGAAAATGTGATGAAAAGTTTCCGTGTGTCCGAAGCAAACAAAGATGTATCCGACTTACCGAAGTTCCCTCCACTCCAACGCTGAACACATAAGCTCCAGCAGACAACTCAAGTATGAAAATGCCCAGCAATAAAATTGTGTTCTAGACCAACAATAGATGATGGCAATTAATTGAATCTGTCAATTTAATTAGCTAAATTAATTTACCAACGTCAACAAAAGTCTGCTCTCCAATAAAGCTCCCATGCACCCTAATAATCCGACGATCATTATTATTGCTCCAGTTGTTATGACTATATAACAAGCCGCAAAATAGTATTCAAATCCGGTTTGCTCGATGACGTGCTTGGATATGTAGTCTGCTCGTACCCAGATGCCGAGTGCCATTACGGTGCATCCTAATAACTGTGGAAACAGATTGTAGTATATTTATTTTATCATTTCAGCGGGTGTTCTGGGTTCAATTTTTGGCTCAGAACTTGTACGAGTCATTTCGACTTTTATAACTTGTACAATTGTGGTATAACATGAAAAGTGAATGTATTAAAGCAAGTAATCGTAACGTAATGGAAATGTAACGCCAAGGACTACTAGTAGTTCTTGGTAACGCTAACATGGTAATGGTAACTAGACTCACTAAGAAGTAATGATAATGGGTGGTAACTAGTTATTTTTTGGCTAAATAACTACAACGATAACCAGTTATTATTAACGGTATGCAGCTGTTTCTAACATTACAATAACGTTCCTAGTAAAATGGTTTTTAGTGGTTTTCTAACAATTCAACAATGTTCATACTAAAATAGTTTTTGGTAGTTTTCTAACAGCGTAACAATGTTCCAGCAGTTTTCCAACAGTGTAACAATGTTCCAGCAGTGTTCCAACAGTGTAACAATGTTCCAGCAGTTTTCCAACAGTACAACAATATTTATATTAAAATTGAGATTTTTCTAGAAAACAAAATGGGCGACACTGGAATATTTCTGCTTTTTCATGATTATAATGAGGAAAATGTGTGAAATATTGCAGAAAAAACGCAAAAAGTGATTGTTTTTAACGTTGGGGTTTAATGACCTCAACGTGAATCTCGTTTCTTAGTGAGGAATGTTGAAAATAATATTCAGCCATTTTGAAAATGACGTGATGCTAAAGTTACTCGCAAGGTGTGGCTGACAATAAAACTGTTTAGTTGTAGTTTCAGTTTTATATGTCCTCGTTAGAAACTAGAGTTAATTAAAAATACACACACACACACACACACTGGTTACACATATAATTAGTGTCTGTATAAATTGTTATAATGAAAACTGGTTTGGGTTAACTCAGATCAATTCTTCGTTAATTCTTCGTTGCACCCGTGTAAAGTTCGAGATTAACAAAAATGATAATGTTTATCTTACCCAAAAGACAAAATAGAAGACAAACAATAAGTATTTGACACAATACGCTGCGCCTTTTAACTGCGACATGGTGAAACAGTCGAAGAAAATCTACGAGTTGAGGACGCCAATTCAATCGAATGTGCAGGTGAAAAATACACCTCAAAATATGGCGACTTGTTATCGGAAGTGACAAAGTCCCGTAACGCTTTGCTGATAACGAGTAATCTTATCACGGTTGTCAAGACGACTGTAATGGGATAAGACAAAATAAGTTGCGAAGACAGGTGGTTGTTATGGTATTGATGTGTATCTAGTTTGCTCCTAATTCAATTACGGGATTATAATTAGTCGAAGAAGGAAAGTGTGAAAGTTGCTGCACCGCCAATTGGTAATTGAATTCCGACTTGATTTAGCGTGCGCCAATGCGCCAATGCATCACGACGTTGGTGAATCGTTATGTTTTTGGAGAATTTATTAGAAAAGAGAGAAATAGAGTTCAGAAATAATAGCCAACGATTAGATGGGCTGTTTGTAGCTTTGTTTTTGTCTTTTTTTTGCGAGTTATTCAGCAATTTTGAACGCTTTTGCCAAAAATGCAAGTTAAACGGCCATGAATAATTCTCATGCAGCTTATTTACGTTGAATTAGCATAACCACAACATTTGAATATCAAGCGAAGGTTTTCGCTGTAGCCTAGAACGAAAATACTACATTTTTTAAATTTATTTTTTAAATTGGGTTATTTATAAAAAATAAAAAAAATTGCGTTTTGTAACATCAACTGATGGAAATGCAAAACCATTCCTCGGATGCCAAATGACGCCAATTTACCATCCATCACCACAACAGCAGGAAATACAATTTCCAAATGTTGACGTTTAGTATAATAGGATTCTTTAGGTGGGTGGATTGGAGTTAATAGTCATTAAATGCGAAATTTGATGAAAAAAACACGAAAAACCAAAAATAAGGAGCCAAACAGCTTTAAACTTTCCACATTTTGCACATAAACTCCAATTAAAAACAACGGTAATGGAACGGAGACTGTAAAACGAGATGTACTTTCTTGTTTATCTCTTGTTATCACATAAGTTTTCGCTCCAGACTCCATTGATTTTGAGCAAAAACACAATTTATAGCGACAGTGTCAACAAGACTCAACTGTCACGTTTGATTTACTCCGCAACAATAAAACCGTATTAGGATTCATCTGTCAAACTTGTTTATATTTTTTCTTCGAGACTGTTGGCACCGATTCAGCGTTCTATCACTGTTCGACTAACTAAGCTCGTCGATTCATTGGTAATTTGCATAAAATCAAAGGCCCGTGTCCGAAAGGAAAGACGCGCGATCGATCTGATCGATAAACACCACTCTAATCTAATGTCTCTTGTATTGTTACATTGGCGCAGTTGAGTTTCTAAGGAAACGCACTCGAGCTCGGCGTCTTTTTCCACACTAGTCACGTGTGTCATTGACACATCCGTCTTCCGAGTTTTTTCCCCCCACCACTCGACGCCCTGGCTCCTTGTATGAAAACTTTGATCTTCTGCAGGGCATCCAATTATCCTTTAGTTTGCAGGGAGGGAGAAGGGTGGATATCCAGCATCCGCCACACATGCGCAGTTGGGTGAAACCATCAAACGCGGGACGCGGACCGACGATTCGAGGAGGGCGTTCTAACCTCTCCTGCTTGTGTCGGAATGTCCTGCGTCGTGTTGTTGATTCTATTGTTGGCTGTTTTGTTTTTAGGTAAGTCGGAAATTATTTTTGTTGAAATGTTTGCGACAAACAATGCGAAATATTAATTTATTGAATTTATTGTTGAATTTTTTTTTTTTTTTTTTTATATAAAATTAAAAAAAATTAATTTAATAAAAATAATTTAATTATTAGCAGTAAATTTGACATTGTTGCAAGTGTTTTTTTTGTGGAAATTTACATTGTTTATGACCCGTAGATTCGATTAAATGTAATTGTTGGTTAGTTGATTGTTTTTTTTTAGTTTAAATTTACACCAATTTTGCAACAATTTCGAAATAATCATTGTTTTAAATTTAAATTATTTTTTTTATTGTTTATATTTTGCAACAATAATATTATTGCAACAATCGGAGCACGAACAATTAAGACGCGAAATTGCAAAGAAAATTAATAACTCGCTCGGGTATTGGCTTTTCTCATTTACACACTAAACCGTAAATGAACTTTCCACCAAACGACGTTGGCGGTTAGCGTTATCGACCAACCTTTTTTAAAATTCACAACACACTATTGGGAAAATATCAGTTCATTTCGACGATCAGTGGCCAAATCCTTCCCCATCATTTCCCGCTGCCAATCAAAATTGCCGCAATGCTCGCCCACAATGTTCTCTTGCAACGAATTTCTTTTTCACTTAAACTCAGCCCATTGCGCGGCTTATATGCAGCCAACAATTGATTTCCAAAATTTCCTCTCGTACACCTTTTCACAATACCTCACGTACCACACCCATTTGCAGTTCAACAATCGATCGACTTGTGCAAGACCGATCCTCATAAATCGATGCATCGATTTATTTCGTCTCATTTCATTTTTTTTTTTGTTTTCTTGATTGTTTCTTATATTTTCAAAAGATTTTTCAAGTTTTGGATGAAAAATTTGCATTTTTTTTGTTATTCGAGGTTGCGAAATCGATGCCAGCGTTTATTGTTACGTTTGCCATTGGTCGAAAACGTCGGAAACGGTGGAAGACATTTGTAGCCCCGGTTATTTGGACACGGCGAAGGTGAAAATTGACACGTGCACAACCGGTTGTCACACCGTAACGTTTTACGAAGGCAGTGAGTATTTTCTGATGCATTTTTTCCAAGCTGAGATGAAGATCGAGTGTGGAATTCTGTTTCCACTTTTCCCACGGGTTTCCAAATGGTCTGTCACATGATAAGGAAAATAATCGCGATGAAAATGGTGTTGATGATTTTTTTTTTTTTTTTTTTTTTTTTTTTTTTTTTAAAAAAAGAAAAATTTTTAT
>JAQFXT010000352.1:0-43276 GCA_034683725.1 Strigamia crassipes
AATTTTGCGAGATTTTGTGAAATTTTGCGAGATTTTGTGAAATTTTGCGAGATTTTGTGAAATTTTGCGAGATTTTGTGAAATTTTGCGAGATTTTGCGAGATTTTATGAGTTCTTGCGAGCTCTCCGGACATCCCATGGATGGGAATCTTGGGGAATCTGAGGATCTGTGGAATCCCATAAGATTCCAAAGATTCAGAAATCTCGTACAAATTTTTTACTTATGTCGTACTCCCCGGGATGGGACTAAGAGCCAACATGGCTGCCGATCTATGGAGTACCAACGACATGTTTGTACCCATCACTTACATTTTTTATTTTTTCATTTTGGTTTATGCGCGATAAACTTAATGATGTTTTTTGCTAAAAGCTTGTTTTGGTAGGGAAATAATAAATCAACAAAACTTGAAACGTGGCTCGCACTGTAAGGTGTAGTGCGTTTCATTACGCGTCCATTAGTATGCTGAGGTATGTTCTGGGTCTATGGTGGTAGTTTTTTTTATAGTTTGTACTTCTTTCGAACAACTGACACCATTTATTAGCTAGGGAATGATGAGCATTGTAGATGTTGCTCGAGTATTAATAGGTTTTGTCTGGAATTGAACTCATTTATATTATTGAGAGACGGGGGAGGGGGGGGGGGAGGGGGGAAGGAAACGCAGGCAGGGGGAATTAAGTTTAAATTAAAAATTTGAAATGAGATTATTACGCAAAGAAATATTAATTAAATGGGAGTGAGTTTAATTATTTTTAAAAAGCAATTCGAAGGGAAAAAATGATAGAGAAAAAAGAAGGAAAAAAATGGAAACATTAAATGAAAGTCATCTTTTACTCGGCTCTTTCTTTGATACGAAATGTAAATAAGTTTGTTAATGGGATGATTCAATTGTATGAAATTTGTTCAATCCGGTTAGTTAAGTTAAAGTCCCCGTTAATCGGATATGAGATGTCTTTTAGTGTGACCTGATACACTGACGTTTCACCTTATCAGTTGCAACCAGATTGTGAGTTTGAATTTAGTCTGTTTGCATTTGCGGCTGGGCAGAGGAGAAAATGTGCGGTTTAAAATTCATTTGCCTCTTGATTGAATTGCTTGTTCAGCGCTTCGATCCAAGAGTAAATTGTGGTTGCTTCCAACTACTCGTTTTGTTTCATCAGTAAAAAGAATCGCAAGAAAAAAATGTAAGAATTTCTCCCATTTAGCAAAGTGTAAAAAGAGGATACACAATGCGCGGTATAAATTTGCTCTTTTGACATTGTTTTTCTCTTTTTTTAACCGGTAATCGATAAAACCAGGGGAAGACGATGAAGTTGGCGCTGAATCCTGGATAATTGCAGGAGAGAAATGAGACCTTAGTATAAAGACGTTTTACAGTTGTTGTTATTGCAACCTACTGACACCTCATTAGCACGACTGGAATTGGCAACGAGGATCGAAAAGACAACAACAGACTCGTTCTAACGAACGTTGCGGTCGCTCATCATTGTGAAGCGTGTAAACCGTGCTTCAAGTGCTGGATGTGATGGCGAAGAAACGGTGCAATTTGAAATGTACAATGGAGAAAGAAAAAGCGGATATGGGGTTCATTAAAGTGTGGTTTCCAAATGATGTGGGGGTTGTAGTAGACAGTTAATCAATATTTAATTATTGTGCTTTTTTTTGGTCTGGAGGGAGGGCTGTTGGGGTTGGAAAGTGTTTGGTTGGTGGAGGTGTTATCAGATGGGTTCTTTTTAGCTTTAGGTGACACTTGTAATTTTGCACCTGAAAGTGAAGGGAAGAATTGTGGGAGGTACAAAGGAGGTGTTACGTTTGTGCAGTGTCAAGATGTAAGTGGATTCTGAATTGGTGAGTAGAATGGGTGTGTCTGTAGTTTGAATAAATCAAGAATGTTGTAATTAGTTTAGGTTACGAGACACACCCCGATTTTGGAAATTGATCAACTAATACGTGTGGGTAATTGACGTTTTTGAAAGGGAAATCAATGAGGGAGTTGATTATGTCTAATAAGAGGTTCAAATCAATTATAATTTGTTTGTTTATTGGCAAAGTTTTCACGTGAACAGCAGATCTAAATTAAGTGAGGCGATAGATGTATATATACATATATATATTGATTTGATTGATGGGAACAGTCTTAATTGATTGGTCAGGTGTAGTTATTTGACCTTTAAGGTTTAAAATTTTATTGCCGTTTCTAATTAGGCCAGAAGCAATAAATTGAATAGGTTTGTTGGGGTAATTAAAATGGTAACTAGGAAATAAAGAAATAATACTTTTAGGTAGTTAAAAAATAAAATATTTTTTTTATATTTTCAATTTATAAACGAACGTTTATTTTTCATTTCTAGATTCATGAAAACTTAACAAAGAAAAACACAAAACTTTTGTGTCTCAGCATCTTTTAAAATTCCATTTTGTGCTTTCTTTTTGTTTGTGTGAGGATTTAAAAAGGTTTTATTTCATTTTTTTTTTTTTTTTTTTACATTTTTTTTGTTTAGACAAATGTCGAGTTGGGAAGAGTAAGAAAAAAAATAGAAAATTTTTCTAAACATTTGAGTTTTTGCAAAAGTTTATTTAATGTAGCAGTAATAAACAGTGAATTTGTAGGTTAGGTTAATATTTATAAGATGTAGAGATGACATAATCCTATAGCGAGGTTAGTCACATGTAAGTGAGTGTTGGTGTGAAGGCAGAGCGACCAGAATTACCAAGAGTTGCTGCGATGTGGAAGATGCATCCATGCATTGCAGAAAAGCAGAGTTTCCTGATGAATTCCACATTGCCATCATAAAGTTGTGAGGATTTTGTGGCAACTAAATGCAATGCAACATTTTAAGGGACGTTGGAATTGGACTTGCTTACAGTGATGGACGATGGTAATAAAGGAGGCTACAATAACTGAAAAGAAAAAGAAAATAATTTGCAACTAAAGTTGCGTAATTGTGGTTTTGAATTTTATTGACTGACAAATTTGAACGTTTTTATAAAATCTTGATAATTAATGATCGTTTTCCCTGTTAAATAAAGCCATTAGCTGATGTGAGCGATGGCTAATATGATAATCGTGTTAATCCTAATCCCTCTGCGGGTTGTGCAATTGACGTGCTCGTTTTCTGCACTGTTGCCTTTTGTAATTTTAATGCCTTTCTCTCCTAGCTCAAAGTAGGCACTGCTGACGAGAAATTTGCCTCTTGGGAAAATCGGAGTAAACCGCAATACACGCCCATCAAGTTTCAGACTCTCCACACTGGACAACCAGATTATCTCGGCCAGGGTTTGTGTACACTTTCTGACCTCATTAGTGAGGTTTGTTTGAACGGGCTTTATGTATTGTATATTTAAAATTTATTTTGTTTGCCCACTGTCATTTTTAAAGTCATTATAGCAAAACAATTCGAAAATAGTAATCAGCAGAAAATGCATTTCGTGTGAGATACTGGTTTTGAGAAACACAAATTATTCAGTTTGTAACTCGCAACTGGCTGTGGCAAACAGTCCAGGCACTAAAACAAGGTTGGGGTCAACATTTCCAGGTAAGGTCATTTCATCTAATGGCGTTTCATCGAATTTTTAGTTAGGTTAGGTTACATTGGGTTAGTTTAGGTTAGGTAAGTTAGGATAAATTAGGATAGGTTAGGTTAGGATAGGATGGGTTAGGTTTTCTCTTTTTTTTTTCCAGCTTTTTGGGTCCAATATTTCATCCTATAGTGACTTTAGTTGCTTGATTGAGATAAGCCGTTAAACGTCTGTTATTAATCGTGACGCCTAACGCATCATACAAGTAACTAATATCAGTAAAGTCACTTATTAAAGACTCCAATGTTGAAAGCACGACCACTTCGTTCAACCATTCGTCAAAATGAAAAATTCGTTATTTTAATGAACTTAATTTTATGAACTTAAATGAGTGGATGGCAGCACTAGCACATTTATAAAACTCTTTCTTAAAGCAGTGGTAAGCAAGAAGGACGATGGATTTGAGTCAGATATTGGAGGATTTTGATTTGTTTACATTTTACATGTCGGCAAATTGTAAAAATGCTGGAGAAAAGGATTTCAAATTTGTAAAGATTTCTTGGGGTCGAATATTTTATTTACTTAAGTGGAGTTTTTTATTGACTGAAATTTTAAAATGCTGCAGGAGAACATAAAAATGTAAATCTAATTTCTGGTTCGGTAACAGTTTTATTGAAACCTGATTGTACTTTTAAAGTTCAATAGTTCTTTAAGTTTTGTAATAGATCATGAAAGAGACAAACCAATGAAAAGTTCCGTTGCATCTTTTGTTAAGTATTATTATTTATTATATGGTAGAGATATAGTGCATGTCTCTAGCCTAGCTTGGCTTGTTGATCTGTTTTCATGGTTTCTCTGCACGTTTCAGAATTACTTGGTTGAATCATGGTTCGTTCGAAGCAGAATGTTTTAATGATAAGACCCATTGAATTTGGTTAGTCTTTCGTTTTGTTGGAGTTATCAGAATACAACCAAAACAGACACGAAATTTATTTACTTTCTGCAAAACCAATCAGCCACAGAAGGGGATAATGTGATCAGCTTACTTTTAATTTGCAGGCAAAAACACTATCGTTTTGACCCATTGATGCGAAAAACCAATTTGATTTCGATTACATTTTAATTCTGTACTATATAAGATAGGAATCTTCGTTTGAAGTTTTTAAGCCAGAGATTTGGAAATTGGATCTTGTAAAGAGAGCACGGGTAAAATTTGCAAAATCAATTGCACATCCTTTTCCCAGCATCTATTGCGCTCAACCTTTGCACATTTCACGTGCAGGGTTGTGACGATTGTGCCTTTTTTGCATCGTCATCTCGTCAAAGAGCTGCAGCTGAATGCTAACAATTTCTATTGAGTTCGAGAATTTGAATTTTTTGTTTTTTCAACCATTTTGCACAAATACTGCCAATATTTTATCGAGCAATTGACGGGAAGGCGAAATATGGTAAAACAAAAATGAAATTAGTTTGAATTTTAGACTTGAAATTTTCTAACTCAATTCGCACGAAGTAAATTCTTAATGATTCTGTGTAGTGAGTTTAGTTCAAAATTCAGGCAACTGTGTCAACTATTTAAAATGCCTTTAGGTGGTGTCGTGTAGGGGTAGCTAATTTGATCTTTGCTCAATTTAATTCTTGGAAGTGCTGCCATGTTATCCAACTGATACTGAAATTTGATTTTCATTGCTTATTGTGCGAGTGACACACGACAATAATTAACAATAAAAAAATATGCCGCCACGTTAAAGCTTGAACGTAATTTATTGTTAAAGAATGGACAGCACTTTTTCCAACTTTTCAAATATTAATGTTGCATAAAAGTCGTTTTTAGTTTTTTTTGAAAAACAACGGTGACTTAAATGGAGTGGTTTTTAATTGGATTTCCTGGCTTTAAGAGATATTCTACGGTGTATACGCAAATTTCCAATTGTGATTGTGACTATATACTTTTGGCATTGCAAATTAACTGGTATGTCTAAAATGGATTGTTATTCCCATTGACTAACTTGGAGCGATCGATTGATAAAGACTTGATTCCGTTCAGTGCTTCATTTCTCAATTGTAAACAAATTGAGCTTACGGTATTTAATATGCAGTGTTTATCTTTGCAAAGAATTTGCAATAATTGAAAGGAATTAAAAATTAGTAATTTGCTTTCTATTAGCTAAAAACAAAGGAAGTAATTTATTATGCACGATGCAATAAGCAGGATGAAAAATGCGCCTAATCTTTTGAGTAAGAAAGTTAACACGAAAGATAAAACGGAAGAGGTTATACATTAACCTTTTAATCCTCTTGTGGCAAAGACATTTTTAAAAAATAAAAAAGAATTGCAGGAAGTGCGTTTTAATAAATTTTAATTCTTGTTTGTGCCAGTTGATTTTTTTAAAGGTGAAAATAAGCGGTGGGAATTAATGGTGATGATGGTTAGGTTTGGTCTGTGCATCAGGATGCATCTAAGCTTATATTTTTGTGGTAACGGAATCGATGCATTAATGGTGCAAACAATAGCTGCATTTGGAAATAGAAACGGTAAGTGGGTTTATAAAGTCAAGAAAACGAGTGTAATTTGTTTACACGAGTGCGAATTGCTTGTTTTACATGTAAAACAAGCGATTTACACTCGTGTATTACCGGTATTTCCGTTATTAAAATAATTTATTTGTCGACGGACTATTCTCTCATCATTTCCTTGGATTTTCCATGAGAAACGAGGAAATGTCTCTGTTTTCGAATTTACCTAGTGTTGTGTGGGTTTGTCTTGAAAGGAGGGAGAGCATCATCCCAGATGAAGTGCTTCTTCTGAAGGCTGTAATGGAAGCTGTAATGAGTCATTAAGATGCATGAAAATCGCAAATTGCTCCGAGTTTGATGTTTGTCTGCATCCCTATAAAATAATTCCTGTGAATGCCTCCGGTAATCAATTACTAAAATTCGGAGTTGTTAGAATGAAGATTCAAATTTGAAGTAAACTGCCGAGAGAATATTCAGGTTAAATGCCGTTTGAATTGCATGTTTATGGCTTACACACCGTTTATGTTGTTGTTGTTGTTCTGTTGGTGAATAAATTTAATCTTTTGATATCTTGCTATTACTCTTCTTTCGTAATGGAGCTGGGTATTGTAAGATGGCGGCAATTTTGGGAGCACGATGGGTGTTCTAAACAGAAATAAAAGTCAGCAAATAAAATATGTTTTCTTTCTGTCGTCGTCGTAAACTCGGAGAATTTTTGTGTAAACATTATTTCCACAACCTTTCTTTGCAGTCTAGGTTGCATTGCTATTCGATACGGATTTAGCGGAAAATAACTGATTTTTGTTTTTGTTTTTAAATTATCATTATTATTTTTTAGAAATTCAATCCGGTAGAAGGAAAATATCAAATGTTAATTTTTTATTCCAAGGGGAAATGACTTGTAGTTAACAGCTTGTTTTTTATATAAATATCTGAAGTTTTGATTCAATTTCCTCCTTTTAATTTCAATTTTTTTGAATTTTTAACGTAACATTAACAGCAGCAAATAAATTACACAACGCAAAAAAATTTGAAACAAGTGACTTTAATATCCCAGTAATTCGGCCACTTGCCTCCATCTGCTTGAAATTGCGGACAGTTAGAAACCCTATTTGAAATCCTCGACTGCTCCTATGGTTTTGATCTGTGGTATTTAATGTGCTCATTAGCATGCTTCCGTGCACGCACCATTTTCTCTTTTCTGTTTCTCAGCAGATGCGGGCTTCTTTGTACTCGAGACCGGTGGTCAAATCGACTCTGACATATCCTTTCACCTAAAACATAAATTGTCATTGGCTCTAATTGCAGTCTGTGACCGCATTGGTGCTTCTCCTCTCGATGCCAGTAATCTCTTGGTTCCATGCTCTCGTTTTCTCTCGCATGCACAACGCGACATGGCCGTGCGGGATATTTGTATGCAGCTTAGAGATTTGCATGTCAGGAGCAAAACAGTGAAATGCTTGGCATGTTTATTGATCTGCACCCTGCCTAGGACAGCACGGTCTCTGCAGGTTGCACTGACCTGTAAATAAACGGACCAAGTTCATACAGCGTGTCACATACGAGCGCAATGAGAGAAGTAAATGCAGTTTTCTGCATTGCCTTGAATTTAAATGTCTATTAGAATAAAAGCGCAATTTCAACTGTGCTTGCTCGTTGTAATTATACGTTTTGCACGCTCAAATTTTGACCGAGTTTGTTGATAAATGTTTATTTGTAAGGAGGAGAAAGAGAAAAAAAATAAAAGTGTAACATGGAGATTAAAAGCACTCGTACGGTTATTCTTTTCGTATAAGTATTGTGGTGGAAAAAAAAAATCCAGTTTTAATTTTATTTTAGTTTGAATTATTTATACTTTTCTTTTGTGACGATGAAAATTACTAACTTAACTCTTACTGATTAACTATGGCTGATTTCTTTTTCTGTTATTACTTTTCGTACACAAAGTCGTCCTTTGACATTTAAGAGATTATATGCTCTTTAATTAAAGTAGATTTTTACTTATACGCAGATGTTCATTGGTTTATACTTTAGCAATTTTACCATCGAACTGATTCAAACACGAATGTTCAGATTATGTCACTTCTATTTAGATTTGTTTGGAAGACTTAGTGACCCAGATTGTTCTTTCCGGTTTAGGAGAATAGGGATGTTGGAACATCAGACACATCATTTACGGTTGCATTAACTAAACCAAAGTGTCTACGAAATTGAATGCATATATTGCTTCGTATTGCTCGACGGAATTTCAGCAAACCATCATTATGGATAGAATAATATGACAATGGGAAATCTTTGACCTCAGATCAATTGTTAGCGTCAAAGATTGATAGATACAGATCTTAACGAACTTCGTGTTATTGATGATAAAATAGCAAACGGTTTAATGAAACGTAAATATAAAATCCATCTGTATTCGTAACACAAAGTTTGTTAAGATCTGTATCAATCTTTGATTTGATTAGTGTAGTGTAGTGGGCATTGCACAACCTTTGTTCCGTATTCACTGTTTGGGGTCAAACAATTTTTTATTTAAAGTTTATTTTAAAACAAACTTTTGTCACTGCAAAGCGCAATCCAAGTCGTCATTGCACACTAAAAGCCGCAACTTAATTGCAGAACACTGTGAGGGAGGTTGAGTGGTATGCATGTGTATAGGAGCTTAATATTTTCATGGTGATGTCATGATTCCCTAATTCGACTAAGATTTACACTGTTTAAAACTGCACTTGTGTTGATACTGTGAAATGTGATTAATATTTAATAGAATTTTGTATTTGTTTGACTTTAATTTAAAGTTACTGAGTGAAGAATGAAACGAGTAAAATGCTAATGAAAAATATAATCACGGTTTCATAGTTATTAAAGGTTTGTTTTAAAGCGAAGACAGTTTCCAATTCATACTCGCAATCTAATTAAGTTTTGATATACTCGATATACTTTGCTTGGTTCCAATTACATTTTGTCATCATCATCATTCTTGTGGTTTGAACTCATAAAATAAAGTGCAAAGAATTCTTTCTTTTTTATCACATCATCAAGTTATATAACGATGATGAATTCATGTTAGAAAGTGAGCTGATGAAACTTTCACTGCAACTTTTCATATCTGCATTGAGGATAAACAAGAGAGACATGTGAACCATTGGCACCATAAATTTATTTTCAAGTGAGCTTTTGATTCTGCATTTTTCGCTTGAAACTTCAATTCGTTTTTATTTGTGTAAATGCTTTAAATTCTTGAGAAATAATTTGGCTTTCTCCACCCTTCTGGCACACCATCTTCTTTTTAGCTTAACAATTATTGTTATTGATTGAAGCAAGCCATTTGTTCTGTCATAATTCAATGGCAACGATTTAAGACTTGGAATTCTTCATACTCGACAAAAACATTTTATCGTTCTGCTTTTAAGTACCTCATTTGCTTCTATGAAATAAATTTTAACATATTTCAAATCCCTACTGCAATTACCGGTAGTTTTATTGTTTTCAGGATAAATGCATTAAAAAAGTTTTTTTTTTTAATGGCAGTTTTTTAAAAACTTGAATTTAAAATTGGCAGCGTCTTGCTGGTTGGAAAAACAACTTGGCACAATATGTATGTTGCCATGGATATTTGCCCAATTGGTTGTATTGGTCACATATTTTCTATTTACATATGAAATAGATAAATTTTGTAAATGCAGATCAGCACCGCATATGAAATGTTAATGAATGTGATAGAAAAATCGCTAAGTATTTATTAATTAGGCGGCACCGTCTTCGAAGCGTTTAATTTGATTATTGATAATCTTGAATTGTCAACAAGCTTGCATTTAAAGGTATTTTTATTCATCATTCTATTGACTATTGAAGTTGGTGCGTTGGTGATAAGTCTAATGTGAAAGTTAAAGTGCAAACTTCACTTCCTTATCAGTTCCTGTCAGTAGTGCATTTCTATTTGACGTCAAATTGGTCTATGTAGATGGGAAAGAGACGAGTGCAAGTGATTCGATTTTTAGTAAAGCGAGTTTTCTTGCCTGTAATGCATTCTGATGACTAACCGTGCCTTGACTTGTTATTATTCAGTTGAAACTTATGGTTCGGTCTCATGTAGTTTGAAACAATTTGCAAAGTTATCAATTGTTAACTTTGGTAAAAAAAAAAAAAAAAAAGTTAAAATAACGTTAACCAACAATAGCGAAACTAAAGTGTTATTATTTTGTCTTTTTGCGATAACTCCGAATTAGGTCTGAATAATTAAATTCTGAAATTAGTTTAATTAGTAAAACAATTAGTGTTGTGTTTTGATTGTGGTTGGAATGGTTGGAGACGATATTCATGGATTGTGAAATTTTGTTGTACTTTTGTCTTTAGTTAAGTATTCGCGACTCCCAGTGGAATCTTTGCTCCCTTGTGTTACTGTTTACTTACTTCGTTATGGGCTAGTGCTCTTAATTAGGTTTCTTGCACCTACAGAGGCCTAAGGGTACGGGGCAATGGCTGTGGTGTCAAGAGTTGAAGTTGCTCTTGATCCCTGAAGACTCAAACCACTCTGTGAGAAAGAAAGATAACATCAGGTATCTTCTGATGAGACCCAGACTTGAATTAAGGTTGCTGATAAAAGTTTGCCGAGTTCATCACGTCAATAGAATTTTTCAAGAACGATTAATTGTCTTTTTCGGGCTGTTTTATTGAGAAAACATTTTTGTTTATGTGTGCTAATGTACAATGTTGTAATGCAATGAAAACCGTGTAAAGAGACAGTGAGTGTGATCAAGAATCAAGTTTAGAATTCACGAGCCTACTGGGATGCACTTAAAAGTGAGGAATAATGGCGGTATTTTAAAAAGTAGTTCGTGATGGTAAGGGGAATTTTAAAGTAGCGAGCCATTGAAAATGTAATGACTAAAGGAAAACAGAGAAGAAAAGAACATTTAAGGCAGCAAGACACGCTTCAAGATGGTTGGTTTTCTTCCTCTTGGGTTGTTGTAATTATCAAGTTGATAGTTTAAAGTTCACTCGAGGGGGTTTGCATCTGGTAATGAAGGTGGCTTCCATTGTGAGATCCATAAAACTCGAGAGTTGAAGAATCCCCCTCACTGCTTTAAATTACCGGCGGAACAGGAAGTGACGTCTACAGGTATTTCTAACTTGAAACGAGATTTATCACGTTTTTGACGTCTTCTGCTAATACGATAAAAGGCGAAACTAATCTGTTGTGAGTTTAGTTCACCGTCTTTTCATTTACTGCTGAGATTTTCGAATGCACTTGTCTTTGTTAGGAAATTAAGTGACGTAACGACTTATTTTCTGCGATATCATTTCCCATCTAGAAGCTCCTCTTACTTCTTAAGCAATTACACGTTTGTACAGCATCCTTTTGGGTGTTGACTGTTGTTGTTAAACTAGCTACAGCGACATGTAATTGGTGATGTCGCGAGAAAAGCCGTAATTGTGTTGCTTTAATTCATTTCTACTTTTTTTCCTTTACTGCCCTCTATCCGCTGCACAAAGACAAATTTAATGGAAGACTTAACGAACAGCAAGTTGCACGGTTTGGTTTCCTGCGGTTTAAGTCAAAGTGATGTATAGGGGCGGATGTAAATTTTTGTTTTGGTGGCAGATGTTGATTAGTCGGGAAAGATGTGTCACAGGTCACTAGTTCCAACTACTTACATTCTATGAGACGTTAGGATAGTTGTAACTTATTCTTTTTCCCAAAGCCAAATGTCAAGTCGAGCTGCAATCGAAATGCATAGACTAGGTTCTGTATATATTGGATCCTGGCGTCAGCTGTGTATCTCAGGAGACTCACATGCCCCCTCCTTTTTCCAAGTGCTCCTCTCAACTCTACTCTGTGGTGCAGTGGTGGTGGCCTGCTCCAGAGATGGTTTTATATTCCATAGGGGTGGTGGAGGGAAAACCCACACAAGACTTGCGTCGAATACACTTGAGGGAACAAGGAAAAGTTGAAGAAGCACAACTTCATGCTTTGACTATACATGAGACTCGTTGCTTTAAATATATTACTAGATATATTATTGCTCTTATTATTATTACAGTCTAAGTCGCGAGTCGAGGGAAAGAAACAGCATGAAGTTAATTTCTTATCGTCGAAACCTTATGCAACAGGAACACTTAAACTCGATGTAACTCGTAAAATGGCATTATTTAGTCTATTTTTAGTCGCAATGCGCATGCACACGACATTTAAAAACATCACGAGAGTTTAACCTGTCCACGAGGCCATAGATTAAACAGTCAATCTGTGGTTATTGTTTTAATGTTGACAACGTGCTGTCTGGAATGTTCTATCAAGTAGTAACATCTTGCTTCTTTTTTGCAATGTCAACATTTTTCAAAAATCTTAATCCTCTTTTAATGAAAATGTTATTTTTTTCTGTCTGCCATTGACATGGTGCAGCGCAAACCCTCAAAATAGAATGTATGGTCGACGTGCGAAAAGACGAGGCAATATCATGCATCAACTCAACCAGACTAAACATTTATTGAGCACATTTTATTGGTTTTGATAAGGCCACATTGGTCAAAACACTGTTTAATGGTCTCAATCAGACTAATTTTACTCTGCTTGTTTTAACGAGGGAAGTTAAAGGGCTTTAACAAAGTGTGTTTTTCTTTTATAAACGACACAATTTTTTTTTTTTTTTTTTTTTTTTTTTGTAATTGATAACTATTTTCAGGTCGGATTAATTGCGACCTGTTTTATTACCACGGTGATTTGTATTTAAAATGGCACTTTGCTGTTAACTGTGTAGACTTGGTATGAGAAAAGCAGCTGCGTTTGAGGTAGCGTTGTCAGAGGTTAAGTGTACACTTACATTGCGTATGGATCCCTCCGCTGGGTTTTGAGCTGGTTTTAAGCCATTTCCAATATGATGGTCAACTGGTACAATCACGATGTTCTTAGTGCTACTTCGGCTCTGTTTTGATCACAAAAATATTTATAATTGCAATTAATTAAATTGCGAACAATTAATATTTTAAAACAATTTTTCTTGGGATTAGCTTTGCTCAGTTAGGTAAATGTCAGCAGGACTAGATGTAATGCGATTAAGGAGTAATTAAAGGTGAAGTTACTTAACAACACTATGGTATTCGATTTCCGAAAAATAAATAAAAAAGTTGTGCATCTCTCTTTTTTTTATATCTTATTTTATGCGTCCAGAATTAAGGTTATAAATCATTTATAGTATTTTTTTTTAAAACTTATGGAAAGATTTCTGCGTATAAACTGCATCCTATATCAGTACAGTTTTTTTTTTGTTTAATGTTTCATTCTTGTCTGATGTGTGCTACTTAAAAGAGAGGAAAGCTTTTAAAGGAATGAAATAAATAATCCTTTTATTAGAGATGAAAGTTGCGCTTCTTCTTTGAAAAAGGTTGAGTGGAGTATACTATGGATTTGAAAGTTGCCATTATTTTACTTGCTTTGAATTTTCCTTTTTACATTTCTTTCTGTATCTTATATGGGTACTGTACTAAAGTCATAAAGCAGCAACCGAACAAAGAAATATATCTTAAATTCGTCCGTTTTGATGTGTTCCAATAAAACGAAATATAAATTTATGAACAAAAATTGAAATTTTAGTAGTACTGAGAAGAAAAGTTTGTGCTCTAATTGAAATTTAGCACTGGCGCTTCTCTTGCAATCGGTTATATTGTGTTTATAAGCTTGTTTTTATACTTGTTTTTGCTTTTCGGAATTTTATTGCCCCATTAATAGTGTGTTAACTTTATACGAGAATCAAGGTAATTTTTGCTTTTAATTTGCTATGATTGTTTTTCTAAGTAGAAAAATGTGGTTAGTATAAATTAACACGTTAATTGATTGATTTTTTTTGTTGTTGTAGATTTCTAAAATTACCGGTGTATATAACTCCGGCTGTATATGCAATAATTAACTTCGAAATGGACTGTTCGTTTTAAAATATCGGATTTAGATAGTGTATGTCAAAAATTAGGCGTAAAAGGGTAAAGTTTATGTTGCGAAATCAATTTATTTTGAAATGCAGTTGGATGAGTTAGTCTGTAAAATCGAATCGAAAATAATCATAAGGCAAGGGGGAGACCAGAGGAAGAAAGAGAAACTCTTGTGGCTGACACCCATGAATGTCAAGTGCACCGAAAGGATATATTTCACCTTTCATCGTTTATTACTCTATAAAAACAGGCAGATCTGGTAGCTGTGAGCATTTTTAGATATCTGCAAGACTGCCTTTATAGGCCACAACAGCTTGAAAAATAACGCTTGCCAGAAGATTCTATTTATTTTCATTCAATACCGTGACGAATTAAGTTGACGTTTGAATGCATTTATTTGTGTTTAAGTTAGTCATTTGCGTTCAGTCAGATGTAGATTTTTCTGAAATTCAAAACACATATTTTTATGGAGTTATAAAAAGAGGGTGGGGCGAAATAAATTTAAATGTTTTAAATTTTACATTAACCCGCATCTATTCCCCCATCTTTTTTTGGGGTTGGGTGTCATTATATATTCCCCTCTTTGGAAATTAATTTCGAGCTAATAAAATGGGGCCTAGCACCCTAGTCTTTGTACGATGAGGTGAGTCAACTATGCGGATGAAATGAGTGTGTGAAAGGGCCAGATCGTAGTGATTGTAATTTTTGAGTCGATCGATCGTGTTGTGATGTCCATGGAAATCAATTGGTGGTTGGCAGGAAAGCGAGGTCAGGGTTAAATCATGATGGTTGCTGGGGGCTTTTAACACATTGCTGGAATAAGTGGCAAGAGAAAAGAAGTGTTGAAGTCCCAAATGTATCATCAAACTGACGTCAGACAAGTGTGAAGCAAAGCGTGTTGGCAGCAGCAAAGTGTTGGCGATTCAATTAGGCTTCTCTCGCTTTAAATTGTGGTCGTAAAAGTTACCACCCACTCAGCCAAGCAGTCAGCCACTTTGCTATGTGCCCTCAGCCGCAATTAACGGATGGCTTGTCTGCTCAATCCAAAGATGACAAAGAATAAACTGATATTTTGGTCATTTAACTGCTTGTTTATGAAAATTCTGGCGCAAAATTAATTTTCTGTTTTGTTTTGTTTTTGGATCTTTTTTGGGGGGTTTAAATTTTTCCATTGTGTCTTTCTCGTAGCCAATAATAAAGAAGAAGAACGGGTAATAATAATGTTAATTTAGAAATAGAACAGACTAAATGGACATCCACAACAAAACAATCAGTGTTATTAGGAAAGAAAAAAAGAATAATTGTTATTAATTTTTTTATTTCTTTCTCAACCCAATAAGAGATTTACCGATTGTTTAAAGAAAGAAAAAAGCTCTAATTGAAGTCATATTTTGAGGTTGAAACAACGCAATTAAGAAAGAAGCTGTGTGTCTTGTTTTTTCCTTTAGCTGTCAACTAAACCAAACTGGAGTTGTAATTTAATTTGCTACACTTTTTTTTTGTACTTGTAATATGAAATAGCATTATAGTAATACCAATAAAAATTCACTATTATCTCCGAAATGTGATTCGTATAAATGCTAATGGCTCAATTCTATTTTTTTATTTGCTTTTTATTATTTATAAAGTGCGGTTCGTTTTAACATGTTTCCCTGTTTTATTATTAATTTTTTTTGCAGATTCGTGTGTCAGATATTTATCGGCTAAATTTCTTTTATTTTGATTTGAAGATAAACTTAAATATTTATTGCGTGAAATGTGAAAATGTTTTATTTTTGGATGCACTAAAAAAATGTATGTTTAATGAAATTATGCGATTAGCGCAGGGTCTGGAGGTATAATGAGGAGTTAAAAACATGTTTCGCTTGAAACTGTATTAAGTCCAGGGTGTATTGATTAAAAGATAATCAATACGAAGTGAAGAGGATTTTTTTTTTAGGCTAGGTAATTGCAAATAAAACGTACAATGTAACGTTGTTTTAAAAAACAGTGTTATTCCAACAGTGGGTGATTTCGAAAAACATTTTCTATGTTCTCGTGAATAATTCTTTGTTTTTCTTTGAAACATAACCAAAACACAGGACTACTCAAAAGTTAAAAGAAACAAAGGGGAAAAAAACAACAACACTGCAAACGCTTTACTGATTTGCTAATAGTTATGAAAAATTTTATTTTCAAATTAAATTTCCACCGGGTATTTATATTGGCACATTTATATGCAGCTGCAATGAAAGACAAAAACATGAAATATTTGTTTCATTTTAACTTTTTAATATAAAAATCACATGTTAATAATATATTAGGCTGTGATCTAATGGCGCACAAAAAGGGGGAAATGATAATGTAGACATTAATTTTAAACGTTATTTTGAATTTTGGTTTCATATAAAGCAGAAATTTTTATATTTGTAAGTTGATTTGCCGAAATTTCTAGTAGTCTCGTTATGAACGGCTCACCATGCTTAATCACATGTTTTGTTTAAACTATAGAAGTTAAGTAGCAAAATACAGGTACGTTTTTATGACAAGGAACATCTGACACTTGCCTACACAACTGGGTTTTCTGTGGTTTTTGCAGTTCTCTGCAATTGCAAGTTTGGGTCCTCGGGTATGTTGTCTCGCAAAATGTTCTTTTCATTGGCTAATACCTGCTGCCTTTGGGCTGCTTGACAAGTAGAAAAATACGCATTTCAAGGTAATGGATTTTTTTTCCTTTTTTTCTTTATTTCTTTATTTATTTTTTGATAATTTGGTTACTGGTTACCGTACAGTACTATGTGGAATTAAATTTATTCCTTTGAAAAGAAACATGGGCTTTGTAATTAAACTTTTGAGCTTTAAAAAACGCATTAAGCGAGAATATTATTTTTTTTTTAAAGAAAAAAAAAATATCTTTTTATCTTTTATTGCATATTCTACGACCTAGCGAAGAGTTGCTAAGTCATTGCTGACAGTTTTTATTGTACGAAAACATATAAGAATTGTTAACGTGTTCTTAATAATCTTTCTTTTATTTTTTTTTATTATTATTTTTTTTTTTAAAAAGATATACGTACATAGTAAAGTCTTAAAAGAATATTTTTGAATAAACAATCAATCCAGACGTCATAAGTTTTCAATATATGTTTTGAGGTTATGACTAAAGGGAGAGAGATAATGGAATTAAAATGCAGAAATCGTGTACTGTACTGCTTATGTGTTTAAGGCACTTATGGCGCATGCGTAATTTAAGAAATATTTTTTCTGTGATGTCATCTCATAACAGTTTGACGATCGATACAAGAATCAAATCAAGTTTCATACTTCTGTATGAGGAATTGGACAAGCGAGCAGAACGAGTGAGTCCGCCCTTTCTGCTGTTTTTTTTGGTCCTTGGTTTTTATACGATGTTTTTTTTTTTCTTTTATTCTTTACGTTCGTCGAATGGGTGTAAAGCGGGGCTTATTGTATTGCACGAAAGCTGTTTTTGCTGTGGCATCACGTAAGATTTTTTGTTGATGTTGTTGCAGTTGCGGTCTTCGGACAAATGACTAATCAAGTGTAAGTTCAAGTTTGACGTGCATTTTACTTCGAATTAAAACAGTAACTTCGTTAACACTAGCACTATGATAACAGTTTAGGTCAGTTTATATTGTTTATCACTAGATGGTTCTCTCAGTACGATTATTAATAATAAGTCACAAAGCAAGTGCGTTCCCAAAACAACAAAGGCATCACATGTCGTAACAATCGCATTTGCTAGTTATTCTCTTGTAATTTAAAAAAATAAATAAAAGTGGGTGATTGTTTGCCCCCCCCCCCCTCCCTCTTAGATAGGAATCTTTTGGTATTACACCCAATTTGGGGGTACTGAAATCATTTCATAGATTTAACCTCTGACAGTTTGTGTCATGAAAAAGTTCGCCATTGCGTGATTCATTTTTAATTAACAAGCGGATTCTTTTCACATTATTTATAGCTTGTTTATAATGATAGAGAGAGGCAGTTTTGACATCAAAGTGACTGCCTATTGACAACATTTTCTTTACTGGAGACAAATTATATATGTCTAGTAATTTTGCGGAAAAGAAGAAAATCTACTCGCAGGTAAATAAAGTGAGCATGGGTTCTCTACTTGTTTATATAGATTAAGTCGTAGAGTGCTACATGCATAAACATGAGCTTTTGGGCTTATAGTATGTACATTTGTGGATGTTAGTTCAAACCATGGATTGTCTATTAGCTAGACTATAGGACGAAATACCCCACAATGTGGAAATAATTTATTTCACAAATTTTTATAAATATTTTTAACTATGCAAAGAATATTTGAAATCAACATGCATTGAATATTTCAATGGTGGAAATAAGACGGATTTAAGATTAGGTGAATAAATGGCTTAAGCTGAATCGTATTTATAGTGATGCAATTAAAGAGTAAATGCATAAAATCAATTTTCGAAAGTAGGAAATGATAGGGGGGTGGGAATAATGTGTGCCGTGCTAATTTATGACTGCAGTGGGTGCAATCAGAAATTTTAAAAATGAGATTTTAATTGAAAACAAATTCAAAATTAATTGATACTGAGATTGTTTAAAAATATAATGTCACACGAACAAAAATAAGCTTTGGATAATTTATTCGAAGATTTGATCTGATTTGTTTTAGGTATAACCGATCAGAAGTAGACGAAAACACAAAAAAGGTCTTCAAATAGGTTTTGATGGTTCTGTCTGCTGTGAGCTCAGCGCCGCTCCAATTGATTGTAGCTTTTGTTAGAACTAAGCATAGTATCGTAGGTGTCAGGAAACGTCCGCATAGGAGCAATCACGTTTGTGAAATTTGGATTTAACAAAATTTCTGCTTTAGAGAATGTTTTCTGGCATGTGTTATACGACAAGTTACATTAAGCTGCTGATGCCGTGATATTTTTCTTTGCGGAAAACGCTATCTCTCAGTAATTTTGCGTTTTTTCAACTTAACATGGTAATGTTATGTGCAGGAGCATCCAATGGACCAACCGTGCATTTGCACTGAGTTGGATTCAAAGGGGCAGATGTTTTTGCATTGAAATAGGAGCTGATGCACACGTGACCCATCGATGTGTTAAAATGAAGAATTAAACCAGCGAAAATTCATTTTTTTTAAATTTTTAATCCTGTTTTCATTTTTTGATTTAATTTTTCTTTCGCTTACCTTACTGTATAATTAAATTTAGTATAATACAGGTTTTTGTTAAATTTGCTGCTTCAAAATGCGTTTTATTTGCATTAAATTTAATAATATTTTAAACATTAATGGATATTTTTTTTACCGGATTACATTTAAGGAGAAGTTTTGTAATTAATAGTTAATGACACCTAAAGCCGTCCGCAATGAATAGACTGTATCTACAGCTAAACGTGATGTTTAATTTTATTGTCACGTTGAAACGATTTTTTTTATTAGGCATAGAAGCAAACATGAAAATTATAGCATTTCATGGCCGTTTAAGTTGCCAGACAACACAGATTCGATCACTATGTTATTCCAAATGTAATGCGTGATCCATAGCAAAACACTTGTGTACAAAAGCATGTATATCAACATTTTAAGATAAATAACTGATGGTTTAATATTGATCTTTTGATCCGTTCATGGTAACAAAATGAAATTTTTATTACATTTTACATACACTTTATTCTTTTTGCTCTTAGCGAACGGTAAATGTCAACTATTTGAGTTGGCATGAAACATATAAGCTAAAACTCATTGTTCATTGCAATCGAATGACAGGGATAGCATTTATGTATTTTTTTCAGGTATGGATAAAATGCTCGGTCTCTTGAGAGTAAAAAGAAAAAAAAATGCAATGTTAAAATCAATAAAAACGGGTTTTAAAAAAAGCATTTGCTTGAATGCTATGGTAAAGGTTCTTAACGGCTAGCAAAATTTATAGGTAGTTAAAGGTAATGGAGATTGTAGAAAGATTGTTGATAAGTTAATTATAATAGTTTAGTCGCGGACGGAATTTTATTGGCTGTATTAGCATGTTGGGAGAATTTGTTGTCACCAATTTAAATTTTGCCGTAAAGCTTATGGAAGCAGGGATAAGAACAAGTTGGCGTTGGTGTAGTTTTACATTCTTCTCTATGGCGAAGCGGTTTACCAATGTCGGAGAATTGCAGTAAATTCGCAATGCAAAATGAATTTATGTTGAGAGTTGTCATGAATTCCAATTACGCCAAAGCCTCGCAGTGAAGCTCGTCTCTTTACTCTTCCAACACTTTATGTATCTGAAACTTTAACTTTCATTTAATGCTAGAAACTAATTTTTTTCCTCCACCTGCAACTTACATAGCTAAGGATTTTAGTACGCAAGCGTAGCAATGTATTGATTGTTTTGCTTGTGTGTAGAGGAGCGAGCAATTGCACTTTTTTCTCGTATTTAAATTAAATTAGCTGTTTAGTGCGTTTGTCAGTTATTAATTTAAAAATACATATTTAATTAATTGAACGGCGTGAATCATATTTAAATTAGTTGAACTAGAACGAAATGAAATGTGATCAGTAGGAGGAGGATATAGAAATAAATTCAGTGTCGAACCTCCATTTATGATTTGCTATAATTGAATTAGGGTTTACCTCGTATTAGCATAAATTGAATGGGCGGATTTTACTCTGGAAAAAAAAATTATATGAGGGCTGAAATTGTATAAAATTGTATAAATGGGAGGACATAATTACATTGAAACGGTTGAAATTAAATTATTATGTAATATTTTTATTACTGTAATTTTACTGGATATAAATGAAGAATTGCATCTGTAACCTGTAGTTAAGTGACGTATGTTAATGTGTATACAATGTATATAACTGGAGAATTATTTTAGCGCGTTGATTTAAATTATTAATATTCGTGATATTGATTTTTAATTTGTTTTCTCACATTTGAAAAAAAAAAAAAAAATGGTGGTTTTGTTTGAATATTTATTAAAAATAAAAATGAAATAATGAATAAAAGTGATTTAATTTCTTGTATTTTGCAGGGTTTTCACTTGCTTTTAGACGGCAGAAATCGAATTTTGAGAATCGTCTTCCTTGTGCTTTTACTTTTTGCCGTGGAGTGATCTGTATGTGATGCGGTAGCAAATTTACTCGACGGAATCCTCATTCCCCCGTCTCCAGTGTTTTCTCTTCAATTCTCTTTGTTCGTCGAAGTGGATCAATAATTAGTCGGGGAGAGATAATAACTAGAGGCCCCCCCTTTTACAGAATTTCTCGCTCGCACTTGTCCGCTGAGGTGATCGATGCGTCCATCCGCTGAGCCTGGCGTGTGCACGCGATAGGCACGCACTTGCGCGCGCACCTTAGCTAGGCTCATTGCCCGGACAACAGCACAGGCATCGAGCAGCTACTGGAGGACGGGAGAGAAATTCAGCGCCCAAGCGAGAAGAACTACGTATACGTACCACCGTCGCTAGTTGACCGTTCGATCGCTGGTTTCAACGCTGAGGAATTTGCGTGGCTGCATGCCTGAGAGGAAAGGCAGACCGAGCAAACACCAACCGCACCGGTAGCCAATGTTGTTGTAGCGCTAACTGTGCGAGAAATCTCTATCTAGTGACTGAAAGAGGGTGCCGGATTTACAGGTTTCGCCTTCATTTTTGAGCGGAAGAAAGATTTCGTGGACCTGTTAACGTGAAACTGACTTTTTGACAATGCCCATACGGCAAGGAACTGTGTACGTGGGTGGCGGAAGTGTGAAACGGCACCAGATTGAAGTTTGAGGCCAACTGGCACCGAATGAGAGGCGGCGGTGGAGGAAAACGGCCACCGTTTCCCGTCATGAGCCGCATCTTCACGGCGGGTACGGCGCTCTGTTTGATCGGCTTGATCGCATCAGTTCAACCAGTCGTCTCCAGTACGTACACTTTTATCATTATCATAATCATTCATTTAGTTTAAGATTTAATTATTATTCTATTAATTTTTTGTATTTGGTCGTTGAAATTTAATGAGTTGGGGGAGCGAGTTTTTATAAGGAGCCTTATGAAAGGTTTTACGGGATTTGGTATAGTATAGCAAATTCAATTGGAATTTTTTTCCTTTTGAACAGTATGTGCGCGCGCTTCTCGTATTGGGGGGGATAAATCTGGAGAAATAGATTTTTCTCGTAAGATTTTTTTTTCTTTCAGCTTTTTCTTCTTCTGTTTATTGTGAAATTCGTTATTTGGCATCGGTTTCTCTCTTATTTTCTTCTACGAAAGTGCATTGACCTCATTCAAGTAATAAAAAAACCACTTGTAGGTTAACTGTTGAAGAAATTCAAACTGACATATTAGTTCAAAATACGGTGCGATTTAAAGGAATCGTTAGAAGATACACCTGAGAACAAAGAAACAGGTATAGAAAAGTATGTTCGAGGGGGATCTAGATGTCGGGGTAGAGTTTGGTGCGTTTGATTAATTATATTCACACGTAGAATTTAAATTTGAAGGTAACTCTGAAAGGATTTGGGCAATAATTAGGTATTGATTGAAATGGGCCAAGTCAGCATGTTTTTAATTCCAAGGATCCCTTCAGAGGAAAAGGCAAGAATGGTGCGTACTTATCATCAGGGATAATTTCAGTAGTGGAGCTTCAGTTAAAGATGTTGAAGAGGATGGATCAGTTTTTTAGTTGAAGTGGTTTGTTCACGTGAGAAATGTTATTGAGTTATTCGATCGTCGGAATTTGCACACTTAAATGCACACACAGACGGATATCCAGAAATTTGGTTTGAAGTTATAGATAATTATTTTCATTTTTTTCTTCAGTCTTAGGTTAGCTTGATGTAATTTAAAGAGAACGTAAAAGCTAATTTAGTTAATGTAGTAAGGGGTTTCACTCGGGATGAATGAAATTGCACATAAATGCTAGTAAGTATTGTTTCTTGAATATTTAAGTTGAAATAACTAATTTAATTTAAACATTAACGTTTTAGGTTAATCAACACTTTTCTGTTTATGAAGCTAGAGTTTCTTACCAAATTGATTTTAGATATGTAATTGCATTTTTTTCAATTTGAAAGTTTGATGTTGGAATATATTTACCAAATGCACTATTGTTGACGTGAAATTTTCAGTCTGGGGAGGGAAATGAATTATGGAAACTAGGAAAACGCGACGATCCATGAGGAATTAAATGTGGGGTGGAACTGAATCCCATCATCCACTTCTTTATTTTTGTTTGAAAATCGATTTTTAATGAAAAGATAAGGAATTCTTAGGTGCACATTGGATTTTGAAGCAAAAAAAAATATTGAATTAAATAATAATAATAATAAATGCAGCTATTTTTGGAGAGAGAAAAATTTTGTTTGGAGGATAAATTTTTGATGAACGGTCTGGAAACATGATGCTGGTTCTTGTTTATATGATGGGCGTTTATGGAACCAAATATAAAGACGACGTGGTCAATTTTGTGTGTGGGTACTCATTGATCTGAAAAATAAGCCTTAAAGGTGACTTAGACTGATTACCATTTAGTGAACGGAAGCAGGAACGACACGTGTCTAAATGATGGCTTTTATATTGAATCACTATTGAAAGTGACAAACAAACCTACAAATTTTTTCTGCTTTGTCAATAATTTATTATTTCGATTTTTTTTTTGTAGTATTTTGAGCAAAAAAAAACATAGGAAATTAATGCACATTTTGGTGTGTGGTAATTGTAATTTACAATTGAATGGCGTGTTTGGTTTGTTTTCATGTGGTGGAAAAAAGTGAATATGACGAAAAAAGAATGTTACACGTTTTTTGAAATGAAACCACCTGTCTATAAGGAGAAGGAGAAACGAAAACTGTTGTAATTCAAACAAAAGGAGATTGCTATAATGGGAGAGTTGAAAAATGTGCTTCAGACTCTTCATTACGAGCTGATGTCTGTTACAGGCAACAACAGTCATTACTCAACAGTCAAGAGTTAAGTCTGCTGCCTGCCTTGAAATCCAATTGCCAGCGTTGTTTCAACTGATCTAACCTCATTAAAACCAATTTGCTCTGTGAACAAACCCACCCGACTAACTGCACTTCCTCTGCTGGTTCCAATGTTTTTGTCAATAATAATTTTCACTTTCACTGTAGGCTTGACACGAGGGATGGAAAAAAAAAGCAATTTTATAAGATTTGTAATTTGTTTTTTTGGGGTCGATGAGAAAATGTTGGTTTCTTCTATTTTTGAAACATTCAGATGCGTTATTATTTTTTATTTTATTTTAATATTTAAATTATTACGAATTTTTTTATTTTAAAGTTTAATTTCGTAACTTTTGTGTCTAGAGTTATCTATCATTTGCAAAATATCTGCGTGACCTTTAATGTAAATGCCAATTGCTGAATTAGAAAGCTGGTAATTTCATCTGAATGCCGACATGCTTTATCTCAAACATACTAGTAGGACTGCGGCTAAAAAAAATTGATTTGAAATAATTATATTTTTTTCTGTGGGATTGTTGTGGATTTTCAATTACAAGCGTAATTTTTTCTTTATTGCATATTTAAAACTCAGTTTTATGGGAGGTAACGTTATGGGTAATAATGCATAAATAAACATAGAATTATAGTCCGTTTGAATTTATATTCTGATAGGTTAGTCCGTAATAATTTTGAAGTGATTTATGACTTTTACATATTTTTATTAGGTAAATTTAATGAAACTGTAAAATGGGTAACGCTAGTTTTTAAAGTGTCGGGATTGAATAGTTTCGTTCATGTTGAAAGCAATTGTGAGATGTCGTCCGTTGTCTCTTGCGAAGTAAGAAAAGAGTTTCCGTCTCAACTTTCTTTAGCGAATAGTGGAAAAGAAGTTAAGATAACAGCAGGTTGTCTTCGCCTCTGCCTTTGCACACATATTTTAAACGCAAAATTTTGACAGTAAACGATGTTTTGTGACTTTTTCGCTTGTCACGTTTCATGCGAAAACGTTTTAAGGAAATGAAAGCAATATTCAAGCTGAATGAACTTTATTTTGGTTTGCAAAATTGACGGCGAGAAATGTTGTCTGCTTCAAATATTATGGGATTCTCTTTTCTTTTTTAAATTATTTTTTTCCCCTCTTGGTGAAAAAAAAATGGCGAACAAACATAATCTATAAAATGCACTAGGTCGGTTATATTCACGTGTAACGATTTGGTAGGAAAAGGAGAAAAGTGCATGGCAACGTTTGGTATAGCAACGATGTGTGAAGCTTTTTTTTGGTCAACTTTGCCGGTTTATTGTTTTTTTGTATATAAATAAATATATGTATGAATATTTTAGATAAAGTTCATGAAAATTATACACATTCTTCTATAATTTCTTATTTACTCTTCAACCTGATACGTTACGTGTATTGGAAAATAGAAATTTTCATATTTCTTGTAGTAAGTATGTTTATCTTAGATCAGAAGCAAAAGCCTTATAAATGTTTAGTCGATTCATACATGAAATTGCTGATTTATGTATGCATGCAATATTAATTTAAATTGATAACCTTAACATTCAATCATCTGTACTTATAGATGTCGTTTTGCGTCGTCCCAGCAACTGAAAATGCATTGAGCAAAACATGCTCAAAAAGCTTGCTTTGGGCATTGCAATTAAATAAACTGCATGGTAAAGGAATTTGTAGTTTGTGACATTGCGAGTTGATCTTTTAAATTTATTGTAAAAGACACAAATGGATTTATAGTGTTTAAAGTACACAAATGCTGTTTTCGGATGTCACAATGCTCTTAATGGCGTCCATTTGCTTTGGATTGCCCTTGCCAAAATCAAACATGAGCACGACCTATAGAAATGCAGAGGATCAAATGAATACATTCCTGTGACAATAGCTAAATAATAAGTGTTGAATCCTCAATTAAAACATAGAATGTGAAATTTTATGGTCTACATTGCATTTTACCTTTATGTAATTGTTTTTTCTTTTATTAAAACAATTTTGGAAGTGTATAATTTATTAAAGAAATAATAAATTTAATTTTTATCCATTTTTCTTTTCGAAACTACAGTAATTTATCATGGTCCTTTTAAATTATTTGTCTTCTATAAAACATGAGGTAGAAAATGCTGTTATTCATTCTTAGCTCGTTGTACTGCATAATGACCGCGAAACGACGTTTGTTGGTGTAATATTAATGACGTGCTCAAGAAGAAATGGTAAGAAACCAGATTAAACTCGCTGCTCATTAATACATTTCAATTTCCAACTTTAGGGAGAAAATAAAAAATAAAAAAAAGTAAAACCAAGTCCCAGGATCCGTTTGAGTTAAAAAAATCAAAGTTCAAGGGAATCGTTTCTTCTGAATTTGCTTGAGGTTGAATTTTATATTTTTGCTTAAAAAGGGGAAATAAATTTTTTTTTTCTCTTACCAAAGGAGTTTTATTGGAGTCGAAGTAGTTTTGCATAAAAATTGTGAAAAAGTTTCCGAGGTGAATGTATATTAGCTTTATATTTCATTTAATGGGAAATTTTATACTGTGCTATGTAAATTGAAGGAAAATTAGCATACACATGAAATGAAAGTTGGCAATGTGTGAGAGAAATTAAATGAGGTTTTCAATTTTATTTTCCCCTTCGTTCCTGCGATATTTATATTTGAAATCTTAATATCAATCAGAAAAATAAAATCGTATTTATTTTTCGTTTTATTTATTTATTTATTTATTTATTTATTTTTTTAAATATTTTTTAAAAGGCCAGATGTGAAGTACATATCAGAGTTGTGGATATGTCCAGTGGGCAAGGAGCTGAGTGAGTGCTTTCATCGTTGAACAACCTTGTTGGCCCTTTCCACGGCTCACCTGATGTGGGAAAATCCCGCCAACCCAGGTGATGTCTCTAGGGAGGTTTGCGCCTAATGAATAAATATGAGCTGTTGATGGAAGAGCTTTGCCTCAAAGGCACATCCTTTTGCACCCCTTATTGCTCGGGTACTACTTGCCTGCACAGCTTCTGATTGCGGCGGGAAGAAGCGCAGGTGCAATAGCACAACTCTCTTTTCTCTTCTACATCTATTTCTAAAGGTGGGCTCTTATTGCTTCCTAACACATTACACAATGTTTTATTTTTATTTTTTATTTCTATTTTCTTTTGATGGAACTCTGGAGAAAACCTTTTCATTTTTTTCAAGAGAATTTAGATCAAATTGGAAGGTTTGCTTGTATATGGCCACTCAGATTGAATAGTGTTGGTGTGGTGAATGTTTGGGATTTTTATGTAGAGACTGAAAACTTGAAATGTAACGTTTCTAAATGGCTTGTTGACACGTTATTGTAATCAATTTCATTGGGTTATCTTTTTGCTGTGGTTATGTCATGGTCTCACTGTGAGAAATGTTAAATGAATTATTTTTTCTTGGAAATCTTATTGCAGCTTGAAAGTAAAAAAAAAGTGTCGTACAATTGCAATTTCAGACTACCGGTGTGTTCTATAAATTATCCTTTTTGGTTTTACAAGAAAATACAATTGAATAATGGTAGGAACTTTGCCCTTTGGTTTTGTATTATAAACTAAACACTACAGTTTTGGTGTAGAGAGTCTCATCCACAATTACTGAACTGGAGCCCAGGGAGCCTGTTGTAACATTTATTTTCAAGATGATATACAATTGACAATATTTGTATGTATAGCAAAATGAGTAATGGATTTTGCTGGGTCCAAACAAGCCTTATTACTATACAATCAAACATTAGTATTCTTACGTTGCATTCAATTCTTTCTTACTGATGGCTAGAAGCAATAACGGTGCGTGGTACAAGCGAATTGGGAATTGTATTGCGAGAAACCAGCTGCAACGAAGAATTGAATAACGAGTTTCGATCGCGTAATTTAGATGCCCATTGTTGTTATAAATTTCAAACTTAGTGAAAATGTTTTTATTCTCACCAATAATAAATGGCAACACGATCAGATTGGGAAGAACTATAAACTAGAGATAATCAGTTCGTTTTAAGGTAATGAAATTTATAGGGAAAGTCAAGTGTAATCCTATCTGGTGCACTGTGGATAAACGACACGCCTGCACACTAAAAAAAATAGTACCACATTATTGTTTATGGTTTGGGTTAGCTCGCTATAATATTTCATACACACACACACAAGGTTGAATGATGATCCGTTACTACTGCAGACATACGTCAAGTCGTCCTTTGGGAGCTGAACTGCAATTGTTTTAAGCTGGGAATTTATTTTAATACATTCCACTTTCTTTTTCGGCCATCAGCAACCAATCGAACTTAATTATCTGGGTACATTTTATTTATATACAATATATGTTATTATATAACGGTCAGTTGCACCGATTTCGAATATCACTTTCCTTTCCGTTGACAGAATTCATTTCTTAACACTCCATAACGCACACTCATTTTCTAGCCCTTTGCTCCTATAAGAACAAAACGGCTGTGCAGCTGTGATGATGAGATAGCTTTGTGCTGCATGTAAGAAATACTCTCAGCTTGGTCATATATACAATAAAAGAAAAAAAGAAAATTAAGGAAAAGAGAGATGCGGCGGTGCTCTCATGCTTCTTCTATCTCTGCCGAGACATTGTTGATGAAATATTCTGCGCACAAAAGATAGCATCGGTCACCATTCTTAGATTTGTTGTGATCTTTGACGCGACTCTAGCATTTTTTTTTGCGCGTAATAAATTCCATTTTCTGCTCCGAAGTTGGAGGAAATGTGTAGATAACTTGGTTAGAACGAAAATTTGTTGCAGCAAGAAATGGCCGATCTGTAAATTTTGTTCTAACGGGAATTTACTTTCTGGTATATCTGTTTTATTGTGAAAGGAGCGGAGAAAAATCGCAATATTATGAAAAGGATTCATTCCGAATCACCCATGCCGAGCTGGAAAGTTTTCATATAAGATGGTTGTACTGTATCTTGTTGCGAGGTAAATTTCATTTGAGCATTTCGAGTTAAGAGGATAAGGCAAAACTCATAAGAGTTTCTCTGAATCGGTATAAACCTTGGGCTAACCTTATGAGGTCTTGTTGGATATAGCAATTTGAATAACATAAATGGAAAGGAGTAAACTTGAAGCCGTTAAATTGGAAGGGACGCTCTTGACAAGTGGGCTTGTTTATATGTGCTGCAAAGTTGAGGTCCTATAAAGTGTTGATGAAAGATATTTGAGCTGCTTATATGGGCAAAGTGCTCAATAAAATCACAAAATGAGGTTTCTCAATTAGATTTAGCAAACGTTCCTGTCCTGCTGTTAGATTTAATAACTGAACTAATAAATTTTAAAAGTGGAGTCAAGGTTTGCATGTATTTTTATCTCTTATACTGGTTTGTTTATTAAATTTTATCGGTAATTTGGGTGTTATGATGTAGGGGGCTGGTCTAATATGGTTGTGTTGTGAAGGTATTGAAAATTTGAAAATGCCATTTTCTTTTCTCATAATGTTGATGAAAGGCTTGAAGGATTTTAAATTGTCGATTTTTCAATCTTAAAGATATGGGGTTAAAAAAAAAAAATTATTTCATTTTATTTTTTTTTAGCACTAAAGTTGTGGTTTGGGTTGACCAAAATTAAATTTTCTTCAATAGAAAGAAAAAAGATTTCTTTTTGATCATTTCAACGTGCTTTCTTTAGTAATTTATTTACGGGGCTTTCAGTTTGGTGGTCAATACTTTTAAAGCGAATTTTATCAGTATTGCAGCAGAGTGTTCTAAGTAGGACATTAGCGAATACTTTAATGCGATATATTGCACGCTCGCGTATGTTCTGTACTGAATTAAATAATCCGAATATTCAAACATTTGAACGTGACAAGTTGAAAAGCAGGCAGAAGCTTGTCATTTCACACTGCATACTGATCACTTCCTGCGAATTAAATTTACCATTAATCAGTGCTAGAGAATATTCAGCGACACGAATTTCCGTGACACAATTGCAGTGTGTTCATATTTACGTAGTAATCAAAAACATGGGAGTAAGATAAAACACTTGTGTGTAATTATATGGCAATAATGTGGACGGGAAATTTTAATTTGTTTTTGCTTACATTTTACATTTTCGCAAAAAATCAATAAAATGTAAACGAAAAGTTTTCTCATTTCTCCAACACGCTTTAGGTTTTAAATTATTTTAAACATGTTATTTATCAATTTTTTTAAAAAATGTTTCGTAAACTTTTAATTGAAAACATAACTGATAGGTATATATATATATTCATTGTTCGTTAGCGTAGATTTTTAATTATTAAAGCGGAGATTTCGGATGATTTGTTGGTTTTACCTGCAGTTTTTCTTTTTCTTATACATTATTTGTATAGCGAGGAATTTTTTTTTATCCCGTTTGGCAATGTCTACTGTTACAAAGGAAGGAAATTGACCAGAAGAACGCTTTATCGATTTTTCTATTTATATTTTTTCTCTTATTATACGAGTGAACCATAGCGTATTGTAATAAGAAGTGAATGACCGGTGGCTGAATAAAGAATGCTTATTATTTACAGATAAGTTGTACCAGAGATAAAGAAATCCTAATGGCGAAAAATAAAAAAGTAAAAAAAAAGTTTTTCGACGCCATTATGGATCTTTACGGTAGATTGCGAGTTGAAAAGTTTTTGTTTTGGAACAGGCAATTTGAAAAGGCGAGATAATGATAATCTTCCTGCAGTGCCATAATAAAAATAAAAAAAATAAAAATAAAAAAAACAAAGAGAATTTCTTCTGAGGCGAGAATGAGTTTTCATTTTTGTGTTTGGGTTTAACAATCTATAAAGTAAAGACAAAAACAATTTCGATTGTAAAAGTTTAGGTGAGCTCGTTTGTTGTGTTTGTTCTATTCGGTTTTTTTTTTTGGTTTTTTTATTTTTATTTTTTAAATTTGAAATTTAATTCTTGTAATATCTATACAATATTTTGTTTTGTTTTTTTTGGATTTGGATTTTGACACTGATTATGTTGACATAAAAGATAAGTGTGTGAAAGAAAGATTAATGAGTTGTTTGGGGTTAAAAAAAATTGTTTCCCATTGTAGCAAATTAAAAAGAATTGATACGTTGCGAAAAAAGTGTTTTTATGACGTGGAAGAAAAAAGGATTTTTCTCTTTTTTCATTTCAAGATATTAATCGAAAAGCAGATTAAGAATTCCAATTAATACTGACTTGTCATCCCAGTATGCATAAGGCAACACTGCCATGTAATTCAATTAAACATGAGCAGTGGCTCGGCTGGTTAATATGTCGAATAACAATCGTGGGAGGTCTAATTTAAATTGTACTTCTACTGGAAATTATTACAGCCATTTGAATCTGTGCTGCTGCTCCAGCTTGCTAATTAACTGAAATTTTTGTCAATATGAAAGAAGATAAAGTTTTCGTTATTGAGCTTATATTTGGCCAGTTTTTATATCAAGTATTAGAAAAAGTTCTTTTATTTTATTTAACAATTGCGTTTCAGCATTTACATTTATTTTTATTGTATGGTAACGTGTTTAATGGTTTTGAAATGCAGATATGACGTATTTGTCGTCATAACTAGTAGAAATCGTTTTGAAAAATAACATTCTAGCAGATTTGGCAAAGCAGGTGCAGGTACATACTATGAATGAATCTTTTACATTATGTAAAATTAATTATATTGTTTATTTGAAGGTTGCTGATGAGTTTCATCTTTTATTTATATGGCCTTAATCTTGCAAAGCACTTTATTTTATAGTTGTTGTTTTCTTAGGTAAAAACGTATCACTTAAGGTTCAAAGCAGTGTAAAGTGAATGAATGGACACCGCTGACAGAGTTCTTTGATTAAGTTGTTTTTTTTTATTTTTTTTTATTGTTTTTAAAGCATTTAAGCGAAACAGACAGCAGACGACTCAGACTATACGGATGGTTTATGCTAAGCTTATGGATTGGGTGTTTTATCAGTTCTATTCTGATTACCCATCACCTATGGCTGCAGCATCATTAAACCACGCCTTTATAGAACAATAGAGAGTTTATAAAGTTCCAATTTATTAAGTCAAGAAGTGGGCAGAGGTGTTTTAGTACAAATTGCTTTAGTTTTTTGTAATGGTTTTTATGTGGCAGACTTTAAGGAGACAATTTGTGCACGCTGTTTTGTCTTTACCATTTATTGGATTATTTTTTAATATTTACTTTTGGGAGTTGTAATTGTAAAAACGATTAACTATTATTTATTTTATTGTGACATTAAATATGTGACAATTATTGAATATCAATTTTTATTTTCCATTAGCTAAAAAATGGGCAGTAACAATAATTCTGTTGTTGTTGGACTGAACAAGTCTATTGATTAATTGATCAAATGGCACTTCCTGTGTTAACTCTTATTGCCAGACAAACTGTATAAATAAATAATATTCTAGCACCAAAAGAAACACAATTTAACACGTTTGCTAATTCAAATTTAAACAGTCGTTGCCGTTGTATAGTAAGCTGTGTAGGACTAGTGCACCAAAGATTATTTTAACGGTTTTATCTGCAGTTTTTTTAGGTGCTGGGAACCCCATAGCATTTTTTTTTTTATAAAGAGTCGAGTGTGAGTTTCCAACTACTGCTGTCAAAGTCAGAATGGAGTATCACTTTGTTGAATTTTAATCTGCCCAGTTGGTGATGGCGACGATTGATAAATTTCGATCAAAACCTACACTTTAATTTGTATGCAGGAGATTCGTCAACGACCTTTTCATTTCTTTTTCTAAGCTGGACAATTTTATGTAGGAAGCAGCTAGGGTTATTTTCTTTTATTGTCAACTATTATATACTTTGTGGCTACGGCGTAAAAACGCGAAATTGGAAAGGAAAGAAACGTAAAACGAATCTTGCGCTGCACAAGGGAAAAATTATAAGCTAAAAGCAGCTGTTATTGGACAAGTTCGTCTCTTGAGCACTTTCCAATGGGACTCAGTTTGAGTGACCTTTTGTCTGCTCACAAGATCAAAATCGGTTTTACCAAAAGAGCTCTATTACAGGTCGTAATATGAGTACTGTCAAAGCAGAAAAAGGTCTTGGGACGAATGACCTACCTTGAGTTAGATTTATTCTTTTTCTTTTTTCTTTTTTCCCTTTTTATATATGAAAAAAAGTTTTTTATATTAAAAGTTTGTTCTTTTTTTTTAGTTCGGCTGTTATTGAATTTTCCTATTAATTTTTTTGATAAATTCGGTTCTTGCCCTTGCCAGAACGAAAAAGCAATAAATTAACAGACCGTGGAAATGTTTTGAAATTTTAAATTAGTTTTTATTTTTGGCAAATTCGTGTTGAATTTTCAAAGATTTTGTGACCACAAGTTTGACTAATTATATCGTTGCGTTACATTACATGCACCGA
The DNA here is from genome assembly GCA_034683725.1 of Strigamia crassipes. Classification (NCBI taxonomy): domain Eukaryota; kingdom Metazoa; phylum Arthropoda; class Chilopoda; order Geophilomorpha; family Linotaeniidae; genus Strigamia; species Strigamia crassipes. The sequence goes on from JAQFXT010000352.1 coordinate 33,254, forward strand.
AATGATAATTTTACAACAATAATTTGTCAAACTGAGTTCTATGGGAATTTCAATGGCACTATCTCTTTAGTTGGCCGAATTGACCTATGGAATAGTAAACAACCATATGTTGCGAATTGTGAAATTATAATTCTAAAACTAAAGGGCGGTTTAATTTGATTTGTTTCTTCCTCTTCTGCATTCCGGTTGAAGTTGAATCTACCAGTGGCGTCTGTTTTTTACCAATTTCTTTTGCTCTTATAGAAACACATGGCGCTGCACTCTAATAGAATTCTGTGAAAATTCGGCAATGCTAACACAGACACCACCACTTTACATTTACATAATTTCCCACTGTGGAATTTTGTGTTTGCAAAGTTGTCGTGTGGCTGAATCTTTTGATGGACGAGTCTGAGTAATCTCGTGAATGCAAATCATCTTCAAACATTGATGCATGAATAAGAACCAAAAGCTTTGCGGTGTTCTTTTTTTTATATTTTTTATTTATTTATTTGGTTTTTCCGTTTTTCCGTTTTATATATAAAGTTGAAGTTTTATATCCAAAATAAATATGACACGAAAATTAACTGTACAAAAAAGTTTTGTTCTTGAGAAAATTTTTTTTATTTCACTTACTTCTTTCCTTTCTTTTTTTCTTTTTTTCTAATTTTTTTTAGAATAATTCAATCTAAAGTGTGAAGTGGTGTTATGATAAAATGTAAAAAGAATAGGAAATGTTGGCAGGAGGATTTAAAGAAAGGTACTTAGCAGTAACAAGTATTTTCAAGCGAGAAAGGTATTAAGTAACAGAAGTTGCATGAAGTTTGCCCTTGTTGAAATGAATAAATTCCGTTTTATTAAGCTTCTTATGAATTAAAAAAAAAAAATTGTTTGATTAGAAAAAAACTTTCAGGCAAAGACGGGCTAGCATTTAAAAGATTTTTTTTAGTCATTATCATTAAAAAAGATACATTAATGAGGTCTATCAAGTTGAATTCATTGCCGTTTTTATTCAAATAAACGAATCAATGCCAACAAGCACATAGTGTATTTTCCAACTTCCTTTTTGCTTCTCTACTCAACGCGATTATTCGGCTGTGGAAGCACGAAAGAGTTGCCATTTCACCTTTTTCCGTTTTTCGCAATCCCATGATCACGGATGGCATTCTTCCATTATCGATTTGGGATTCAAAGGAGTAGAGCATGCGGAAAACCAATCAGAAGAGCGAGTTCTTCGTCCGAAAGGCGACAGACCACCGCCACCTTTCTCCCTTCAACTACCCCCATTAAAATTGCAGTGTTTTCCGTCTCAGGCGATACACTACTCTTATCTGAGTTGTCGTGAATTCGAAGCACGAAACTGGAAGTTGAGACCATCTGCGTTTTCAAATATGACTTTTGCCTGAAAGCCTGCAGGGCTTTTTCTTTCTTTTTATATTCGAGGAAGAAATTAATAATGTGCATGAGAATCAATGTATTTTATCAGTCTGTGCTTTTTCTTTTTTTCTTTTGGGTGAAATGGACAATGTCGTTTGGAATAATTTGATTCGATATTTTCTCGTTTGTTATGAACTTTGTGCAGTTGGAAATAGAAACAACGCGCCATACTGATCACAAGTACCCATCAGAAGACCGAAAGAAGAGCATTGGGTCTGAGTAATTCGTGGACAATTGATCTCCAATGGATATTAGGTTCCATCCAATGGGGTATAACATTTGGCTTTCTCACCTGAATTGGCTTTTCGGTGCTGTTCAATTGTAGAACGCAAATGGAGGATGGCTCTTGGAATGGAATATCAACAAATAACTGTCATTAAACAGTCTGAATTTCTACTCTTCGTTTTTACATTTGTAAAAAACAAACATGTTGTTGATTGTCTGACAATTAAAGCAACTTGGTTTTATCGATTTTAGCTCGGTTGGTTTTGGTTACGGTGGTTTTAAAAAAAATGGAGTTGGGTATTAGTATTTTTATTTATTACCGTGAACATGGGTAATCTGTGGAAGATACAATTGTTCTTTAGGCAATGTGAAGTAATTAGAACTATTGCCATGACACGTTCAAACCTTAATCCAATAAGACGAGTCCACGGATTTCTTTGAAAAGTGTCTGTAGAAGAGCTTATATGGTAGGTTTTTCTACTTTGCCAGCGCTTTTGTGCAAATAATGAATTAGCTCTAAGGATTTGAACTCGGGCTGACATTATTGACGCTAGTTTTTGTCTACTCGTGTCTTTTTTTCTTCCTGTTTGTCGTCGTCGAAATTGAGTTTGAGTGATCCTAGGATGTTTGAAACACAAAAATCTAATTGCAAATTGCATTTGATGATGACTAGTTTCGAATTGTATGTTCAATCATGGATTTTCCCCTCGGGGCAGAAATGAAAAGAGAATTAATTAATGTTGAATTAATAATATTAAAAGATTTTTCTACCCTTGGTACGTGAGGATGATGCGAGTGCATTGTGGAAATGAATAACACCTTAAGCACTACATTTTTATAGCCTGCGCTTATTTATATATGTGGGACTCGTAGACTGTGCTCAATAAAATCAATCGGAACTAGTGTATGTATACCATTTGCAAGTAATCACATGTCTTCTGCTATTTTCAGACAAACTAATTTCGGTAAGAAGGTAAACAGTAATGATTGGATTTTTCTTATCTTCTTTATCGCCATATAAAGTGCCAGCTGAGGTTGTTGTTAGTTTCAATAACGTCTTCTTTTGGAATTAGCCCTCTAGATACCACCTGCATCTTAAATTCTTGTGACAAAAGTATTTTTTTTATGGGATTGGAGATTAAGCCAGCTTTAAGATAATGTAATTAGAAAGTAAACTTTTTTTTCATGTTGTATTTTTTTGAATTTTTTTATTTATGGGATTTTTTGGTGTTTTAGTATCGACGTATCTGCGTTAATTCATTCGACAGTCCAAATCTAAGAAGTGCATTTATAATACAATATTTCTTCTTTTTTTGTGAGTAAGACCTGAGTAAATATTTGTTAACAAAATAATATAATAACAAAGTTGACTCATGAAAAAGTGATGAATCGTGCAACATGTTAAACAGTCATTCCTGGGAGATGCATTTGAAAATAATTAGAGTTTTGCACTTATCGTAATGTGACATCACTTTCGCTGACAAAACACTCCAGAAACACAAGGAAAACATAAATGTTAAAGTTAAGTGACTTCGCTATAGAAACGTTGTGTTTTGAAGCGGTTTAAATATTTTGCACATCTACGGCTGCCATTGCTGCAGAATCGTTTACGAAATTTGCAAATAAATGGTTTATTAGCTCTATGTAAACATTAGCTGATGGATTATATTATTACAGGACTGATAAATCGCAAGTCAACAAAAATTCAATATTCAAATTTAGCTGAAGCATTCGTATTACACACCACACCAGTAAAAATAAAATGCATCTGGTATTTTTGTTATAGATAAAATTGAAATCGTGAGGTGCATTTGTTGTAAACAGCGGTTGGAAGTGTGAAGCAGTTTACACAAGGGAGCTGAAAAGGTCTTGCAATATTTCTTGAATTTTATGGAGTGGAAGATAATAATTGGATTAATTAATGTTATTTACATTTTAGTTTGGTAATTTGCTTTTTTTAATACAGAAATTATCCTTTATGTAGTGGACATTATAACTACATTGATATTAAATAATGTTGCGTCATAGATTAATAATTTAAAGCGGTGTTACCGGTATGTCAGTTTTTTTCTAATTACCGTAGGTTTTTAGATTAAAACTGGTGGTATCTTGCTTTCCTGCTGTGCAGCGATATTAGTGTTGTTTTGTTACCTAAGAGAACCTTGAGTTGTATCTAATACAGGTAATTAGTTTGATTACGGTAATCGAAATTTTGTCGTTACTTAATTTATTCTTTCATTCCGAATGCCCAGTAGGTTTTGTTTGCAAAATGGCGTTTTTCTATAAAAGTATAGGGAAAATATTGGAAGAAAATTCTTACCAAAAAATCAATGGGGAATATTTTGGCGCCACGGGTGCTTTGTCTCACATAATTTATTTGTTAGCTCCGATTGATGCTTGATTGAAAATTATTGCTACCAAATGGAAGTACGGATCACGATTTTGTTTTTATATTTTTTTATAATTATTGTTATGTGACTTCTAGCAGCAGTTTACTTGGTTTTGATAACTGATGTCTTATGAAATTTTTATTGGGTATCTTAAATAATTACTACCATAAAACGTGGCAACACAGGCAAGTGAATTATCTAGCTTTAAGCTTAATAAAATTTGTATGGGGGATGAATTTTTTTTCGGAGGAAGGTTGGGAAGCTGGATATAAAACTGGAATAGTTTGTTTTGATGGTGGAGACGTGCTAATGTTTACTTGGTCTCCTAGTCCAATCACTTTTGAAATTGGCTGTGATAGAACACAAATTTTAATTTTAAAAGTGACAATATTTATAGAAGGGAACAGAGATTGCACTTTGCCTCCAGGGCGAGAATGACAGTTAATGCAGCCATTCTTATTCCAAGCCCCATCATCTCGTGCCTAGGCAATCCAATAGCTTGACAGAATAAAAGAGCGCGAGAGAAAAAATGGGAGCTCCTTTTGCGCCTGCCTGTGAGAAAAATCATTGTGTTGCAACTATCAGAAATCTGGAGCAGGCACCAAGTGGAAATGAAGGCCTCCTGTCTCATAATTGCTCAGTTAATTCAGTGGAGGAGAAAATGCACTACAGGGAAATGTTCAGTTTTGACATTACAAACGCTTCACTTTGATAGTAATTTAATGTGACATCACACTTTTGATAGTGTTCTTATCAAAGGAAGTATATCTTTTGTCATTTGCATACGGTTATTAAAAAGTTCGTTTTATGCGCAGACCGAATGACAATTTTCGACGCTTTTTTAAAGTTTAAGTATCAAATTTTCTATTGGCTTGGTTTACTTGTGCTTATACGAGTTGATTTGAGATTAAATTTGTAGTTGCTCAGCTTCCATTGTGGTGGAAATTGAAAATTTGAAGATAAATTATGAATTGAGAAAAATAGTTAATTAAGTGATGCATTTATGGGATAATGGCCGGGCTGTTTACAAGCATTGATTAGTTGCAGTTCTTAATACTATCTCCGGTATTAAGTTTTCAAAAGACTATTGTATCAATAAAATGAGAAGATTACAAGTACAGGATTAATTTTGTAATTTTAATTTTAATCAGTTCTACCACTGATAATGCCCAAATCCAAAGATTTGATTGGTCAGTCGCAGCAGTCAAAGGGGTTGAGTGCTGCTGTCTGAGACCGGTAGTTGGGTCTAAGCTTACAACACACGTACGGCGGCATCCTGAGATGAGAAGTGCTGCAAAGAAAGTTTATGTTGTTGAGGCTGGCTGGTGGTCATTCCGCTGCTATCTCACAAGTTTGACGTGGATGAAGTAAGGAGGTATTAGAGACGTGTTAGTGTTACATTGACCTCATAGGTCATAATGCTACAGCACTGTGACCCATGGCCGATTGCCAAGTGGTGCTTACTTATGGTTAGCATACGGGTTCGAACTCGGTCCCTAGACAGAACTAATAAATACTAACAACCTTTTTCTTTATTTTATAAATGCATCGTTCTATTTTTTTTGTTCATTAGATCTGCCAGTTTATAGCCAAGCCCAATCTCACTTTAACATAGGAGTAGTAGATAGGTTCGGAAAGTCATTTAAACGAGTGCAAAACAATTAGACGAGTGAAAACGGCTTGTTTTACATGGAAATCAAGCGATTTGCTTTTGCATATACGAATTACACTCGTTTTAATGACTTTACGAACCCATCTACTTATGATTTATTACTATGCGTGAGCGTAAGATGTATTGTGCACAATGAAGGTACAACAGAAGTTTTAAAATGCTACAAAAGTTATAGCAAACCTTGTTTTACGTAATTTTAAGGTTTATTTTTATGCATGTTTTATGTATCTAGTGTTATTACAAAATATATGATGTGAAAATGCCATTTTATGGTAGCGAAAACTTGCATGGCACGGGATCATCGATTTTCTTTAAACAAATGTTTAAATATTCTTAACTTTATGGTATATAGCACTCAAGGCAAAGGCACGCGTTTCTGAACATTTTACCATCCAAATATTGTGCTACTTTGTTTGATCTGTAATGTAATTTGAGAGAAATCAATGTCGTACCCGCATACACAAAACAGAAATACAGGCCTGTTGCTTTTTGTCTGAAAATAATGATGAAAAATTTGTTATTAGTAAATATGTTTTTTATCAAAACTGAAAGGATTTTAACTTTCCTGAATTTACTCGGTTTCGGTTGATTTGTTGCTGTTTAATGAAAACTTTGCTAAGATTGATGTGTTTTGATAGTAATATACATTTTTTTTGGCTCAGAAATTTTTAATTTTGGCTGCATTCATTAGTTGTATGAAAATTAGAAATAGGAATTTTTTTTTTTTTACTTGCACGCTTGTACCATTTGATCACCATAATGGATTCGAAGTCTTGATTTGCGTTGTACAGGTTAATGAAGTCATAACCTTACTAATTTCTTGCCATATTTCAGCCTAGATGAGCCTATAGCAAAGTTGGCTTTTAATTGCGATTGCAAGCATGATGGCAGCAGTGTACTCTTACAAAGTGCATCAAATTAAAATGCAATGCTTGTGTTTGGTCCAGTAAAGCAAGCCACGGCCTTTTCACCTTCGAGATAGCACTGGCTGGCTATCAACGAACCTAAAACAAGTCCTCTGCTTTCCTCAAGTGATACGTCGAGTTACTTGAAGGAATATTTTTCAGCATAGTTGTTGCAGAAAGGAAATGGATGGCAAGCAAAACGCAAACATGAAATGCTTTGTTTTATAATTAGTGGTCAACATTCTATTACACGTGACCTTTACGATCCTATGAACCGACATGTTTTAAAACAAAATAATAAATTTAACCAGTGTAATAATTGTAACTAATCTTCTCCTCTCTGTGGGAGTGTCAAATAAACAAGTAAAATACATTAAAATTTTAGTAATATTTTGGTCTAATTGAATAAAGTGAAAATAATTGAGGTTCAAGTATTTTTTTATATTATAAAATGAGCTATTTTGGGCTTGTTGAGAATAAATTTGAAAGGTTTTGACGATACGGTGAATAATTTAATTATATTTCCAGTAATATTTTATAACGCCATGAATAGTTTTGTGTATAAGTCAGTGGCCTCGATTGCATCTACAGCAACAGTAGTAAGAAAGATGTGCAGCAACACAGTTTCTTACTCTCATGTGGTTTGAAAACCATAAAAGGATTCTAAAGTTGGTAAAATTTTATCTACTCTTGAAATCTCTTGCACTCAGCTTTTACCTTGCTATCGTATACAACACAGTTGTGCTGAGGGGAGAGGAAAATGTTGAGTGGAATTTCAAAAAATAGACCAAATTGATGGTAAAAAGAAAAAGAAGAAAGAAAAAATCCAGCGCTGGTAAAAAGGGGATAAGTAATTAGGGGAAGAAATAAAGGTGTGTCTGGCGGTAATGAATGATTGGATTTAAAAAAAAAAAAAAAATGAAATTTCATAAACGTGCATGTATTAGAGCGATAAGGTATTTTGATTAGTTTTTGTTTGATGTCATCTTTGTTGCATTGGTTGGAGTCATCTGTCATTTTCCTAGTTGGCGCTGGAGCATGAATGAGTAATTGGCTTTTGCTTGACTCCGTGCCATGCACCACAGCCTCGTGTGGGTCGAGCATTATCAGTCCATCCTCGGTGCCACACTGAGTGTTGGCACAAATCCAGTTGCTTTGCCCAAACACCAACCCATCATCAAAACCATAAAATCTCACGAAAGGAAAGACATTTTGCACGAGACGACATATTATTGTAGAAACTTCTTGTTATACTTATTCCATTTTTTTTTCTTCTTATGGTTGCATTTGAGTGCATGCACAGTGACATTCAAAATTATTGATACCAAGTTGTTCTGGTTGAGTAAAGGTCATACAAATATTTGTTTTATGAATAAAATGGCAATGGACTGCAATTTCTTCCAAGTCACTATTCTTTTATTAGTCTTTTATTATTTCTCATCATCACCAAAGAAGAAAATGAACTGCTTCGTTTACTTAGCTCGACAGACTGCATTGTGGGAAGTTTAACAAAGATTTCTAAGGAAGACATAAGAACATGTTTGCCATGGTTTTGTTGTAAGCATTCAAATTTGAGTGAGAAAGTTTGATTGATTGTTTCGTGATTCTACTTCTAAAAGCAACAGACGGTTAGAATTCTGTCACATAAATATTAATTTGCTATTGTTTTCTCATTAATTAAGATATTAAAGCATATCTGAATCTAAAATTAGTCTTGAAGTTTTGCCTTTGTGTACATTGCCATCATTAGTAAAGTAGGTTCTCTTTGGTTTCCTCTGGCTGTATGTATATTGCGTTGCTGTTTTTTTCCGATCTCAACGTTTCCTTAGGATAGCTTTGTTGTCGGCCTTTTCAAATAACAACAAACGGAAAAGATGGTTGAGTAAACGGAGCTTCGATGTTATTACTTCTCGCCGTGAATAATTGAATAATTCGATTTTAAATTTGCTGCAATATTTTTGCATGAAAATGTATTTCTCCAAGAAGGTTTATTTGTTTTAACTTTTTTTAAATTTTTTTCTTTTAGAAATTTGAGTAATTTATTCATTTAACTGTGGGAAAGGTGCGAACTTAAAATTAGGTTTTTATTACCACTGCACATATTTCAATCGGAAATTGTTTAACGGTAATGAGGTTAAGTCAATTAATGACTATGCTAAATTTATGATAATCTATTTCAGGACGAGAGAGTTTCAAGTTTCGAAATGTGAATGGCGGGTTAATGGAAATACTGGTTTTAGTTGCCTCGACTCACATTTCTTATGTTAAAGTGATTTTCCATTATTTTAATTTAAAGATTATAGGAAATGAATTTTTTTTTTTTTTTAAATTAAACTAACGTTTAAACACTGATGAATGCATAAATAAGTTTAGCTTTGTTAAAAACGTCGAAAGGAAACATCCGTTTACGTCAACTAGTTTTGGATCGTGGTCTTTCCTCGGCCTTTTTACAGGACAAGCTATGGTTGGATTGGCTAGTGGCTATTTCTTCTCCTATCGAAATTCGATCTGTAATCTGTCGTTTTGGATTCGCCTTACAGTGGTGGAAAAAAGTTTGAGACCACTATGAGTTTTTAGGTTACAAGTCATATTTTGACTTGGAAATTTATTTCCGAGTTTACAATGTGATGAAAAAGCATTGTGTAAAATTATATAATAATAACTCAAATCAAATTTGAGAAATAAAATAAATTGGTCAAAAAATGTCACTTACGCTGGAAAAAAGTTTGAGACCAGCACTGAAATTAAAGGATACACACCACTCTGAGTGGAATTTTGGGAAATTAATATTTTGTTTGCCTTTCATTTAACTTGAGAGCCTCAACCAATTGTTTTTGCATCGAGTCAACAATGGTTTTTATCTGCATTATTGATATTTTGTCTCATGATGCATTGAGCTTATAAACTCTGGTATATTGTTTTCTGTCTGCACATACCATCTTAACTAGAAAGCCCTACATGTTTTCTTTGGGATTGAGGTCAGGACTGCAGGCTGGCCAGTCTAAAACTAATTTTATTCATCTGAAGCCACTCTCTGGTTGATTCGGCACCATGAATAGGTGCAATTATTTTGCTGAAATATAAACTTGTGATCATTGAATTCATTTCGTAAGGGAAGAAGATGATTTCTAAGTAAATCTTGGTAATCAGCAGCTTTTGAACGTAGTGCTACGAATACAACGCTGGATTTGCCCTGAACACCAAATCCAGCCCATATCATCACTGATCCACCACCCTGCATACGACGTGAAATAAGCTGCTGATCACGATGCAAATTATGCCAGCAATATTGTATCCCATCAGGACCGGCTAGGTTAAACTTCTTTTCATCACTAAAGACAACGTGGTTCAATTTTTCACTGTCTCTAATGTTCTCAGTTGCAAACTTTAATCTTGCTTCAATGTGTTGTGGAAG
>JAQFXT010000353.1:0-43190 GCA_034683725.1 Strigamia crassipes
ACCCCTGGTTGTAAAAGAGGAAATAAAGTATTGTTCGAAGTTCCCTAAAACCTAACGTCTCGTTCTTGACCCTTACAGCAAGTTTTAGAGTTTTAGGAAAGCGAGCAAGGTAAAGGTTTAGGGTTGCCCATGGTTATTTATATGCACCGTGAAGGCCCAATGGAAACTCATGATCCCAGGAACCTCTCCAATCATGGATTACAGGAACTGGATACCCAGCACACTTTGGAATTGTTCAGTTGTCTAATTCCAAAAGGAGTGATCGACTTAATCCTGAGAGTCGTTGAATGGGTGACTGAACCCTTCTGGCCACGATTGACTAATTCAAAAGAGGAGTCAACCAAGTATCATAAAACAATCGGTTTATGATATTAAACACTTAATTACTGTATCGTTTTTCAATTTGGCGCTTCAATGCTAAATAGCGCGCTCTGGTGGCAACATTCAACAGTACTTACGGTTCAAAACCGTCATTGTGATTTATTTTGATCCATCATTTTGTTCTGAATTAGCATACTTTGAATAAATATTGAGAGAATGAGAAGAAAATTAATTCAAAATAAACATTGTTGTAATAGGAATAAGAATAATAGTTCGGTAGTATTTTTATCTTGATTTAATCAATTTCATTAAAAAAGTTTGTTTTGTAAAAACATAAAATTGTATGGATTGTGATTTGTAAATATGGCTTACAAATAAAGGGTTAAAGCATAAAAATCTCTATACAAACAACGTTGAAGTTGCTACACAAGCAATAAAAATGTTATTACAACTAAATAACCCATTAAAGCATTACTGTGTAATTATAACTCACACAATAAGTGTAGAAAATTTCCAATCTCCGAGCGCAGAGAAATTGCTTACCGCATCCAATAAAAATTGCCATCCCGATCCGAAGCACTAAATTCTTCCAAAGTGAATCGCAATATTAATCCTTCATTATCCAATCTATAAAAAATAATAATTGAGCTATAACAAGGCCTGCAAGAACTGAAATGCTTTTCAAAATGGAAGAAATAAACTGCAGTTTAATACCCAAATGGCGTGATGTACGATGACTTGTATGTGTACTATTAAGGGGTATATTAAGATGTCACGTTTACTTTATAGCATTAATACTTCGGTTATGATTTTTTTAATCATTCAATCAACAGTTTATTTTTGTACTTATACGCAGGATAAAATGATGGGGGGAAAGAGACAGCGTGCAAGAAATCGATGAGCGGAAAAGGAAGAAAAGTGAAAGAAGAAATATGAAAAGTTGAGTAGGTAAACATTTAATTGTGGAATGAATCAATGTTGTCATTTGAGACAGATCTGCTTTGGCAGCACTTCATTGCAAATGGTGTCATCTAGCTCAAGTGAGGCCTTTGGCGGATAGACCAAGAGTTGGGCATTAATGCAAATGAGATCATCGAAGCGGGCACGAGCGAGCTGGCAGCCGAACTAATGAGAAGCCAGTCTGTCTTGTTACTCGCCTAACGAACGGGAGAGTCTCCTCGTATACCCACCTTCAAATCGATTTTGCTAGAAGCGATCAACAACCAAACTCTCCCTTTGCTGGACTATGTTTATTTCTGCTAGAATTCTTTCTACAATAATTCTCATTTGCTGCGTTGTATCAGTTTTATTTTCTTATTTATACTTCTAAATTAGTGAATTTTTAATTTTTTAATTTTCCGAATTCTGCTTTGTTTTTCTTGCAGGGCTCAAACGGCGTAATAAAATTTGATTACACAATGAAATTGGATTACCCAAATTATATAGCAAAATATGGAAATGAAAATGTTAGTTTAGGTTTTGTGGAAGTTTTTTTTGCCTTTTGGCTGTAATCATGTGCCATGAGATTTGCAGTGAAAAGATGGGAATTGGGGAGTGCGGTGTGGTTGACAGATCTTTCTATCTTTTTTCATGATGCCACCTCATTTACATAGAAGCACAATGATCTCTGTGTGATCGAGGCACCCATCATGGTTACTATTCTTCCCTCGGGTGCACACGCGATTGGATGCCATTTGAGGGTATAAGTTCTATGAGTTTGTGATGCCAGCGGACATTTTTTTGCGTCTCAAGTACGTATAAAAGAGGTTGAGAAAATGGAAATAAGGGGATTTGTTCTTGTTCGTAGCATTTGATACATGTTCTTTTTTTTTTTTTGTCTTATTTTTTTTCTAACTTAAATAAATTCATTGCAGTTATTAAAAAGATAAATGTTATTTTTTTAAATTAATTAATCTTGCACAGATGAAATCTAAGCTATTTTTATGTTTTAAATAGATTGCGCCGCTTCATAATAGCATACTGTACGATTTGTCTTTTTCCCATCTCCATCTTTCTTCTTTCCACAAACATTTGTGGTAATTTTAAAGTATGACTTAGTGGATGTTGAAATGCCAATGGTGCTGTCATTTTGAACAAATGTTAACCCTACTCATTAGGAGTCCAGCAGTGGTTTAGTTTCGTGTGCAATGAATCCCACTGGGATTTATTTGTGGGGGCATCTCAATCAGTGTTAATATGGTTGAAATGCCAATTTAAGCTATTGGAGGAATGATTATTCAATTTGACGTGCAATAAATTTAATTTAATAAGAAGTTTTCACAGTTAAAGTTGTCATTTAAAATTCACCGATGATGTGTTGTGAATTATTCACATCTTGTTGCGCGTTTCTTGCTTTTGTGTAAGGACTTACCCGACGTTGTGTAACAATCTTCTTTCTATTTTTTTTTTATTCAATGGCTGTTTAATTAAGATAAATGTCCAACCACACTAATTAGGATTAAACTGTACCAAGAGCTTTCCCTCCTACTGATCATTATCTGTTTTGTGCGTCCCACAACTAACCGCTTAGACTAAACTCACACCATAATGGCCTTTAGTCAAAATTATTTATCTTTGCACTTTGTTGCCTAATAAACAGTTCAATTAATGTATTGAGTCACTAAATTTCGTTTGTTTCAAGTTTTGTTTCCAGATTTATGATTGTTTACGCTAGATTTAATTACTAGTGTTTTCAGGTGTTAGACAGAAAGATTAATCACATTTAATGAGCAATTTTTATTGCGATAGTTTTATTTATTTATTTACTTATAATTTAGAATATGAAATGTATAATTGATTTTTATCAAAATTTGCACACAGGCGAACGGAATGAAGTTCTGTATTTTGTCACTAAAGGGCAGCCCCAATTTCCGGTTTGGAGAAAGCGAAGACTTTCTCAGAGAATGATGGCGTCATGGCGTGAAAGTTATAAAAACCTATTTGGAATCGATGAAATTGGCAGAAGCATGTTATCATTGCCAACTAAACTAGTCAGAAAAGATGCAGCATTTTATTTCTGAAATTATTCATACATCTATTTTACTTTTTTTTAGGGTTTGTAGCTAAAGTTGCGAATACTTGTATTTATCGTAAGCCTAATGAAATGAATGAACATCAATTAACGCCTTTTTTATTACGGCATATTTGCAGTGGTTGCACCATTGACCACTCGACAGTGGTTAATTCTCATCATGCTAAAATATTAATATGTTGGCGCTTGTTGGATTTATTCAAAGTTCAAAATCCCATTTTGATGTATCGAAAAATTATAAATGACAATCAAAATTCAGCCGTTGCCGTTGCAACCGAAACGTGGCGATATTTAAACTAATGATAAACGTCAAGTTGAACATCAAAACGGGTAGAGTTTATGTTTCATCATTGAACTTTGGTATTTCAATCTGTACTGTTAATGTAACGAATTTAATGTTTTTTTAGGTTTTTTTTTGGTTTTTTTTTATGGTGCAAATTAACCCAAGTTTATTTTTTAAAACAGATTTGATGAGAAGATTTGAACCGACCACCTTTATTTATGCCTGAACCGATTTTCACCTCACGAGAGTCTCGCAGCAGCAACCCAGAACAACCCAGCATGAGAAACATTAGTTATTCCGTGCATTCCTACCATTGAAAGCTGTAGCCTAAACATCGATTGGTTGGTGCGGTCACGTGACAGCAAAAATGCATCCTGGGAGCTCGTTTCCGCCATGGCTACACGTAAGCAAATGTAATGATCAAGATTTTTCGAATTTTAACAGCATGTGTCGACTGCCTACGCGGTGGGAAACTGTGCTCCCATGGTGCTTAGCGAAGCAGACCCTGATGCATTGCGCGCCGTCACTGCGCCTCAACCGTTTGCGAGTCCCTCTCACACTGAGTTCTAGCAGCAACCACCGATCGATAATCGAGAGAGGGTGGGAGCATTGGCCGAGTGGTACCGTGAGCCAGTTGTCGCTCGGCGCTTGCGGAACGAGCACGTGGAGAAAATCCATCGTCGTGCCGCACGTGAGATTCATCTTTGCCCGCTCGATTTTCATCGATTGAGGAAGCTGATTCTTATTTCTCAGCAATGAGAGCACGAGTGAACTAAACTTTTCTCTTAGATCTCTTCGCCTTTTGTTTGGACACTAAAACAACCGAAAGAAGAAAGAAAAAACAATCTATTTGCGAACTTAAGGATTGTTTAGAATGAAACTGTGCACGGACGACCGTCGCAACTCTCTTCTATGGATGGCTGCTGCATTTCTTGTGCTCACCTGTTCAGGTAAGCCGATTATTTTCGTTGAATTAGCATTTTGAATTATTTTAATGATTCACCGTTGCGTTTAATTAGTTCTGAAGGGAATTGATTAATTATATTAATTGCTTTAAGTAATTAGAAAAATTGCGATTTGATAAATTAATGGGGCATCAAATTTTTTCCGCCGCATTTTGCGAAAGATTTTTGATAAATGGACGCAACTAACGATTATGTGTATTAAAAGATTTGTAATTTGAAGCGCAGAGGTGCGGGGTGAATGTAAATGGCTAAATGCGTTAGTTGGGTACGTATGGGTACAGGTGATTTGGTTTGGTTGTACTGCTTCTAGAATAAATGGATTAGGTCAGTAGAGACTGTAAAGAATCCAAGAAATAGAAACTATTGCTTTCTGGCATTTTTTTTGTTGCTTCGTTTTACTGGGTATTCGGTTTGCTTTTATCAGTGCCGGTTATTTCTGCGTTCAAAGTCGTTTTGTGTATTTAAAAAAAAAATACTTGTATGATTTAAAGAACACTTGTATTCAATTATACAACAATTGTATAAAATGTAATGGTGATTTGTAAGATTGTAAATGTTAACTAGCGCACAAATGATTCTAATTATGGCACGTTTTGGAATTTGATTTATGGGGTTGGATGTCGTATGGTGACTGCGAAGTCGTGGTTAAATTCGAATTTTTTAGATTGTTGCGTATTTAGGGGATTAACAACCCCAAAGGATGTCTGGAAACGTTTAAAAGCAGTATATGAGCCCAAAAATGCGCTGCGGATCTTCCAACTCCATCAATAATTATATACGACGTAGAAACAGACCATGTTTAGAGATGCTTTTTACTTTGCGCATTTCAATATCTTTGACCACGATTGACTTTGCAAATGGTGATAATCAAGTTCCTCGTCGGTTTCATTCTTGTTGCATCGGATAAGCAGTGGGAAATTTTGGTCTCATCCACGCTTGCGGATCTATATGGATCTTTGCTAAGCTTAGGGTGTGAACACTGATCTCGGTTCACTGATCTAAATCCATGTAATACTGAGTTGCCACTACTCGGTGCAAGTACTCGATCGTAATCCTCGATGCAGGAAACCGACCAAGTGAAGAAAAGTGTGGTTGCAGTTGAGTAAAATGCACTACGGGTTGGCCAAAATACAAAACAGGTCGTGTTCTAATGGAGTCTTAGATGGCATAATTGGTAGTGCACCTGGCCAGCAATCAGGAGGACTGTGGTTCAACGCAGTCCAAGATTATCGGATCCGGGGTTTGTTTTTTTCAGTCGCAATTATGACCACAGTGTTCTGAATTCTGATCTGAAGGTTAATACGTTGGAAATAGCAAATATTCATGCCATGTCAAGGTGGATTGTTCAAATTATTGGATGTGAATTTAACTTGATTCGGTAACTGCATTTTGGGTCACCCCGATCCTGATCAAATCATGAAATTATCTAGATCTGGATCCAGTTGGTATGATCAAGATATTACAAGTTATGAGTTTTCTAACTTATTTATGCTTATGGCTACGTAGGGGGTTTTTAAGGAAAAGATACCCCGTGAACTGTAATATATACCAGGAAACGAAGACACTAACTTTGGGCTTAAAATCTAACAATAATAAGTAGCCTACTGCGGTAACAGGCTGACGTAAAAGTGAAAAGTGGTGATAAAATCCAAACACAATTTTGGTTTCAAGATAATTTAACGATCTAGATTTGTGAAAAATTTAGTACTTGTCGAAATGACTGTGTATTTGGTGATAAATGAAATTCAAATAGTTAAGACTTTGAAAAAAAGGTTTGTCCGTCAAGAAGGCGAATGAAATCTACACGAAATTTTTTGCATATTTTATTCTGCTTAGGGTTTTATTGCACAAAATATTTGTTGTCATGTAAAAAGTAATTAGACATTTGCGATCTGTCACAATCTTGCTTCGCAATTTCATGTGGTTGACTTGTCGCTTTCGAGCAAAACAAAATTGAAATTACTTTCTTCTCTTTAAAAAAAAGTGTTCACGTTGAAACTATCTTCTGTATACCGTGGTAGCATTTTAAATGTAAAGTTTTGTGTTTTTGCACAGTGGTTTCGGCTGCAGAAGATAATAGAACAATGGCGCTGCGCCTGCTTTTTACCTTAAAAATTAAATATTAATTGGATTTGCACGCAAGTTTACTTTTTTTCTTTTTAGTTTGTTGCATTTGTGTGCCTTTTTTTTATTGGATTATTTTTTTTGTACAATATTAAAATAGAAAATTAGATTAGATGTATGCGGATGACTGGAGCTATTTGTCTCAAAATTTGACAATTTATTTTTTAAATTGGAAAGAGAATTAAACCTCCATTTTGGAACTTGCTTGATTTTGTTTTTCTTACGTTTTCTATTGTCACTATTCATTTTAAAATGGTAATTTCCATTCTGAGTAACAATAATTTGGTGTGATATATTAAAAAATAAGTTAGTGCTTTTCTTGGAGGGGGGGGGGGGGGAAGGGAGACTCAGGTGGCTGAGATATAAATTCATTTTGAAATGAAAACAGCAATATTTTTTTTTTTAGTCCTGATGATTAATCTTGTGTAAGTCGCTCGGGAAATGAAGTCCTGGGCACACTATTTGCTACAATGTGCCGTTGTCGCTGTAATTCATGCGTGCAATCTTCATTCAGAAGGGGCAGATGGGAATTTATCGTAGTAATTTTATGCTGTGTTGGAGAGTGAAATCAGTGTTCGCTTGGAGTGCAGGGATTTGAAGAAAACGGTACACAAGGTGAATAGAATAAAGACTCATTTCAATCTTTTCTTTCTTTACTCATACATGTCAACATTGGAGCAAAGCTCAAAAGAAATTCGTAATGAGTTTCAATAAAACTTTGCATTCTGTTCCTAGAGTTTCTTAACACTGAAGCGGATAGGCTCAAGTCTGTGTGGCTTTAAAAGAAAAATGAAATGAATAAAGGCTGGAAAGATAAAAGTGTGGGCGTGTCTATTAAAGGGCAGTGAATTAAAACCATTGGTTTTAATTAACTAGGGTACATATTGGCCTGATAAACAGTGGCCCGCTGCAAATTGCAAATTATTGCAGTGTGTATATGCGAAAATGTTAAATCTGCCTTCGCCTTTTGGTTGTTCATGTTCTGTAATCTGGTGCAAATGTTTATCCATTGTGGGCACGAGAGGGCCAGCTGCTTCCTGTTCTCAGATTTGATCACATGACGAGGATTGTATTAAAGTTGTTCGTCAAGGAAAATCTTTTATCGTATGAATTTAATTAAAAGGATATGGTAACTAGCAGTAGGGCGGGGAGTTGGAAGTTGAAGTAAGCCTTCCAGGTCTACATTTTTAGTTGATAGAAAACAAATTTATTAATAACATTTATTACTATTATTATTTCTGTCTGTTTTTCGGTTGTAATTTTGAGTTTCGAATGGAATTTAATCAAGCTTGAAACGGGGAAAATATTTTAGGAAAATATTTTGAAATCTGAGATAGGAGGAGCTTGAGTTGAGAGATATGCTTATTTTTGTAGGAGTAATATGGGTAATATTTTTAAATTCATAAGTTAAGTGGTTTTAAATTAATGCCAAATTGGAATGGGATGTAGGATGTGCTAAAAGTTTCTCAACACCTTATTCAGTACTTTGAGTGATATAAGTAAATTAAGTGCATTTAAAACGGCTTTTTACTTGATTTGCCTGTAGTTTAAACTCCAGTGAACACAAATAACATTTAGTTTACATGTGCTTAACCTCGTTTACAATGCGTGGGCAAGTATATTTGAATAAATAAATACACAATTTTAGATATGTAAAAAATATATTATTGAGTTTTAAATCCATAGCGATCGTATTTTGAAAATAAAAGATGTAAACAAGTTATTTTCGTCTTATATTTATGGGTTTGTCAAGAATTAAGAACATTTTTGCTGAGACTATTAAATATTAACGTGAAAGAATTGTGCATGCAAGAAACCTATTTCAGAATGAAAGAAAAAAAAAATTCATTGAATTTTCATCCAAGTACTGATCAGGTCTGGTGCTGCTTAACTTCTGCGGGCTAATGGGAACGGGTGATCAGCATGGTGATTCTTTCTTATCCTGTTTCTAGAACTTTCTCAGTGCGCTCGCTGTACACGTAAAATGTGTAACTGCACTTGTGATGTTAGCGTCGCGTGTCCGATTCGCGCCCCATTTCTTACCCGATTCATTTTGCCTCGTGTTTAATATTTCATGTTTAAAGGTCATGATTTTATTTTTGCTCTTTTTATTACACTTGAATCTTTCGCGAGTGTTGTATCAAAGAAGATCCAAGGTAAATGGTAAGCTAAATCGTATCTAAATCTAAAGAGACTCCCATCTTGAAATTATCTGGTACTATACGACATACACTACAATGTTAGTTATTGAAGTTGTCAAGCGTGGTGTTTTGACCCACAACACTCAATCAAGTTCTTGGCTAAGATTGAAGAGCGGTTTTAGCAGTTCGAGACTAAATATTTGAGCATAGGCTTATGTTAGAGTTTGGCTTTAAGCCTGGTCTACATCTCTGAGTAAAGTGAATCATCCGCGCTCAAGAGAAAAAAACCAGTGGGGCAGGCGAAAGTGAACTATAAACATGTTCTTTACGTTGAGAAAAAAAGGTAGCCGATTTAGTGCACAATTTGAGTGAAAAATGTTTAAAGAAAAAAGTGAATTTTTTTTATTTTACGTGTAAAATAAGTTTTCTGCGAAGAAAACCGAGCGAGAAAATGGAGTTTGCTCATTCATTAGACCATTTTCACGTGAAAATATTAGGTTGTGGGTGGTACTCAGCTTTAAGGAGTAAATATAGTCTAATCGAAAAGGATATTGAATTGCTTACCCTGGAAACCAATTTATAAGAGACAAGCAAAGGCAATTGGACCGAAAGTACCTAAAGAAAGAACAGAACGTTGTCTAGCTGCTTACGTTTAACTGTATTTTTAAATAATTCCCTTCGAAAATTACACAATGATAACAAGTTTTTTTAGTCAGGCGAAAGAATACACGAATTTGTATTTTTTTTGCCCACGTTGTCATTGTTTTGTACCTACACGTAAATGCATGTAGATGATAGGAAGCTGAGCTTTGGAAAATTCAATTTGAAATTTTTTTTTTGCCTGCTGTGAAAACGTTCACCGATTAGAAGTAGAAACAAATTTTTTGCCCACTGCAGCAGAACTATCGGTTTGGGACCGGGAGCGAAAAATCTTAATGCTTCTCTTCTTTGCGCACAGAGAGACGCAACTCGCACAGATGACGTTAAGCTCTTTACCGAACTTGCACATCGCCAAATTCGATTTCCTGATTCGCGCCTAGATCCAATTTTTGTCGTGTCTAGCACTGAAATTGGAGCACCAGATTTTTCGCTCGCTCGTCTACGTGTCAAATTATCACGTTGTACATAAGAATAGGGGAAACAACCTAATGAAAAATACACGTTTTTGCAATGGAAAAGCCTAATCAAAAAAACCTTTTTTTTTTTTTTGAAAACCCCATGAGAATTTTAGTACTTTTAGTCGGTTTTGGCGGTTGCTACCATAAGCTATCGGTAAATCCGCGGTAAACTTCTTATTCCGTATAAACCTCTGCTAATTCGCTAAAGATTTGCTAAGTTGCCATCGATTGTTTATCAACAAGCATTACACTCAGTTTATTGCCATTGATAGCGCAGATATATCCAGATTAAAATCATCACTTTCCGGACCGACCACCGAGTTTAATCAGCAGTACAGATCAACATTCAATTATTATTAAATTACTTTTCGAATTTATCGTGTGATTTTATGGTGACAGTGCGAATACTTTGATATTACGCAGTAAAAGAATTAGGTATTAATCGGCAGACTTAATTATTCATAATGGATGATGTATTACAGTGAGTTTTGGCAAATCGACAACAAGTGATGCTCTTCAAAGCAAATTAAATGCGTTTGCGTTTAATAATTGGTTTCGTTTCGCGAATTGGGCACTATCTTGTTGGGCTTTCCACCTAGAAAAATAAAAGGGCAATAATATATTTTTATTTGTTAAATCTGAATCTTTAGATTGTTTTTGTCCTTTTCCAGTAAGCAGTTTTAAAATACTATTTATAAAGAATCCGTGGCCCGGCTAAGTTGCTATTACGCTGCTTGCTTCAGGAGAAAAAGCACAAAAGGTTCTCTGCAGTAAAAAAGATGGAACGTGATGATGACCGCAAGGTCGAAAAGGTCGGTTTCACTTTAATTTTTTTCTTTTTCTTTTGTTTCCATTTTATAGCATTCGAGTCTTTCTATAAGTTGGAAACTTGTCAGATTTTTTTGCTAAACTAATCTTAATTGTGAATTACATCTTATTTTTTTGGGGTTAAATTTGATTATTGATAGCTTAATTTGAAACAATCAATTTCATGCTGTCTAAATATTTGTACTAGGTAGATTCATGAAGTTATGTTTAGCTTGCAGTTTAAACATTTTTTGTTGTTTATATGTCATGCGCATGTCTACTGTGACTGGAAACAGACTAAATCGGCTACCGTTTTTCGAGTTAGATCGAGACAAGCAGCTTAAAAAACAAGTTAAATGTGCTGTTTAAAATGCTGTTTGGTCTAAATTACCTTATGATGCGTCTATCCGTGAATGCTGTTGTAGAACACTTGCGTTATAATTACAAAATTAAGATTACTGCGTACTAATGGAGACCTGCGCGCTAGAGACCTGCAGACAAAATACAGAATGGGTCGTTTTGAATTGTTATTTTTCACCACTTATTTGGATAAAATAATTCATTTTAAAGTGTAGAAAAATTGGCATTCTAAGACTAAAATTGATTTGTTTGGTGCATAAAATGTTTGCTTTAGGTCAAAAACGTGCAAAAATTGATCGTTTTAAATCGAAAACCTGCAAAAATTGTTCGTTTTAGATCAAAAACGTGCAAATTTGATCGTTTTAGATACAAAATGTGCAAAAATCGATTGTTTTAGATCAAAAACGTGCAAAAATTGATCGTTTTAGATCAAAAACGTTATGTATACCGTATATGTGCT
This sequence comes from Strigamia crassipes, assembly GCA_034683725.1. Lineage (NCBI taxonomy): Eukaryota > Metazoa > Arthropoda > Chilopoda > Geophilomorpha > Linotaeniidae > Strigamia > Strigamia crassipes. The sequence continues at coordinate 11,611 of JAQFXT010000353.1, forward strand.
GGATAACTGCATTCAATTAGAGACCCGTGCTCTAAATGCGCAGGTTGGCTTTTCGGCCGCGCAGTAAAGAATGCCGGGTTGCTTCAGCATTTACGATATGTTAAATTTAAACTACAAACTGAGTAGAACCAATGGTAAAAATTGGTTTCGTGATGAGAAATATTTGCAAAAAAAATTAAGGCAAAAAATTAGTTAATTCGTTTATTCCCTGCTTTTCCTCGTCTGCTAATTAGACTAATAAATGTCTCGCAACAAAGTTTTAATTGGAATTGTACATTCTTTCTAAAATAGCTTCTTCCTTATACTATGTTGTACCACAATCTGTTTTTACCTTTAAAATAAATATTAAAGCTATAGTCAATACTGCGGCAACTGTTTTGATAGCATCGTGAATTTCGTCGAATAGGTCTTTTACGGTTACAATACGACAGCCATAAATAAACATTCCAGTATAGGGTATCTGTGTTTGCGTTCTGCTACACAACACTAAGTGCACATAGCTCTCGTGTGTGTTGTGATTAGTATTGTGCGAGCAGAAATTATATATGTATGAGTTGTGTATCCTCCTTTAACTATGTTGATATAACTACAAATTCATTAGGGCGTTGAATTTTATAACATAATGGAAAGAATAATATGCAAAATAGTGTGTCGAGGGAATAGTAGATTGCAATTGCCATTGGCATCGAGCAATTTTTTAATTTTCAATCTTTCTGGAGTTTTTATCAGTATAATGGAAAAACGCTTGGGGAATGTGTGATGAACATTAGCTGAATTATAAAAGATTTAATTTTTAATTTTTTTTTTGCTTTGTGTTAGGTAGTGTGTTGTTTAATGGTTAGTTTTGAGTGTTAAGTGTTTTGCATTGTGTTTTACAATGTGTTAAGAGGTTCATTTTTAAAACAACAGCTACAATAGAATGACCCGACCACTCGCAACCTTTTGTAATTACACCTGCAATGGCGGCGAAACAAGTAAATATAAAGAGCTACGTTTTTTGTGCAACGTCTTTAATTTTACCACTAAATGATTGTTTCTGAATGAACGCGCTGCTAAATAATGTTAACGGATCGAGCATAAATTAAAAAAAAAGCTAAAATGGAGGCATGTTGGTTTTTGTAGCGTGTTCTCGTTTAAACACTGCTGCTACAATGGTGTGACGCAACCGGAAGTTGGAACATTCGGTTAAGTTAAATAAAAGTCTTTAAAAATGGCTACTGTACCGTGAGGCAAAGTCAAAAGTGTAATTTCTGTAGTAATATCGCAAGGGATATTTGGTCAGATAATATCTCGAGTCGTTCAAGACTGATAAAAAGTATCAGGGCAATTTTTTTGTCGAGTGAGCTGATGGCTGCTTCCGGTCTAACAGGCTTCCAATTTGTTGTGTGTAGACAAGAGAGCAATTTCCACAAAATCATTTTTAATTTGACTTTTGCCATAACGTTTTATGCCTGATCTTTTTTAGATGGGTGTTATACACTTGTTTCAGCATTTTTAGAGGATAAACTAATTTTATTGCGAGAAAAATGTTTTTATTTTAGAGTCTGCTTAGCTTGTAAACGTGAAATACCGTCATAAAATCTGCAGTGTAACTGTATTATAGGTACCGGCATTTCCAGTTCCTGTTCCAAAAAGAACTAACTTATAATGAAATGTCTTTAAAGCAGTCGTTTGCTTTGTTTGATAGTTTTTTTGTGCTTGCAAAGTATTATTTATGACGAAAAAAGTACTATATTTATATAGAAACTGTCATAAATTTTTATAAACTACAAACAGGTAGACCAAGAAAATTTAAACGCATATGTATAGGCTATGATAAGATGTTAGCTTGAACTTTTATTCGATATCAATATGCATCTATGAATTTTCAATTTTTAAAATTGCTATGTGTACTTAGAAATTTAAATTTTCGCTACGTAAGTTGATACAATTAAATTACTTGTGATTTTTTTTTTAAATTCGTTACCCGGGAGTTGGGTTTTGTAAAGGGGTGGAATAAAATCCCAAATCCATCTATTTTACTTTTATTGCTGCGTTACCCCCGCAGTTTCTTTGAGATTATTTCATAAAAAAATGTTCTGAAGATTTTTTTTTCTAAATTGTAAAATTGTGAAATATATAAATTCCCACTTATATTTTATTGCTGCTTATTTTATGCAAATTACTTAAAGGGCACTCGAATAAAATCGTAAATTGGAGTAATTTAACCAACTTAATGTGCCTAATTGGGGCATCCTTTGTTTCATATGTTTGCGTTTGCTTATTCGATTTTGTAATTTGTACATCTTAGAATATTTTATCGCGTTATTTTGATTTTTCTTTATTCTAGATACAATTATTGCAGTTCGCGTGCATAAAAATCAAAATGTGACGTTAAACCTAAATGAAAAATAGCTTGTAAATAATACATATATATATGCTGATGTATTTAAGAAAAATATACGATGAAAAAGTTGCAAATGAATGGATCAGCAAGTAAGATAAAGTAGAAGTAGACTGGGTTCAGCTGCATTTCTATCTCATCTATTAATTTCCGGTTCTGTCAGCTGAAATGCTGTCATAAAGGAAGAGATTAAGTTACCCTGTGACATGTAAATTATTTCCCTTAGGAGTGTACATCGCATGTAATTTTAAAACACAATGAGATGATATGTTACTTTTTCCTTTCAGTTCTTGTTTTTCCTTAATATAATTTTCATATTAATTTTTTTTTTTAAATTCAAAATTAGCAAGTCAATTTATGCTGGACCGAATTGTTGACGGCCATTTATGAGGTTTGTAGATTCACTGAGAAACTGGACTCATGAATATATAATTGTGTGGTATAAACAGCAAATGGATTATCAATAATGTAGAGAATTAAGGTTTTAAAGTGAACGTTGGTCCATGTGCTAATTTCACTGTTCAATTTTGCAAAATAAATTGATTTACAGCAAGTCTGCAGTGAATACATAAACATGAGCTGGTAAAAATAGAAATGGATTTAGAAAATGAGTGAAAAATTCAAATTTTCAACGTTTTCAAATATAGACCGACTTCTCCATGTTTAATTAAACAAGGTTGTTTTCGATGTAGACGTGCAGTTTGTGTTGAAATTGAATAATTCATTACTTTCCTTACTGGAGCAGTCACCGGGGAGGATATTTGACCTATCATATCGACTAACTTTTCCAAGCGGCAACGGAAACAGATTGGAGGCCCCCGTTTTCTCTTAATGTGAGAAACAGCAGCAGCTTGGAGGTTGTTAGACCGTTCCAGATGACCAGTCTGTTATTGTAGAGTTGAAATTACACTGCGCATACCTGGCATGAATACTTTTCCAGAATGGGGATAGTCTCATGGGATACAGCCATTATGTGTGCAGTTGCAGGGTATAATCTGTGGAAAGTTGAGGAAAGATGATAAGAAAGGAAAAGAAAGAAAAGAAGGAAAGCAATAAAAAAAAAAAAAGGAAAGAGGAGAAAGTGCAGCAAACAAGGTGATGTCTAGTGATGCATCAAAGAAAAAGTTGAAATTGAATTTGCATTGAGAATGAGTGATAAATTAATCTGCACAAAGAACTATTGATTTGTTCTTTATATAGAAGTTTTTGATGTGTATAATCTTGTTGTGGACTTACAGCAGCGTATGGAGGGGGAAAATGCTGTGAGAAAGATGGACTAAATTACATTTGCATATTTTTTTCGTGTGAAAAACAAGTAAATAAAAGGGACCTAAAGCAATACAAAACACAAAAAAAAATTTTTTGATGTTAAAAGTCTGAAACTTATTTTTTTCTTTTTTTGGTTTGTTATCAGTTTGTGAGGTTGAAAGGGGAAGCGAGCGAGCTCTGATTCTAAGTTGAAGATGTGTTTTAGTTGTAGGGAAAAAGAATTAAAAGTTTGGAATGTTTGAAATGAAAGGAATGTGCATTTTGTATGTGCATGAATGTATCAATGAGTGTTTTATTAGGCTCTTGTTGATCTTTATATGCCTGAAATGTGTAATAAATTGACCATTTGAGCCTCTCGGATGAAAATAGAGGAATCTCTTGTTAGAGGCTTTATTGGGCACATGAATGGGAGGAGAATCGATTGGAAAAAAAAAATTTCAGAGGGAGTTAAGGGAGAGATGAGTAGACCCATCTGGGTACAAAACTCGTTACATATACTTTTCAGCTGATGGTTCTCTAAAACAATGCGATTATCGTTGCTTATGATGTGCAAGTCACAAAAGTTAACGGCAGGATCGATTTTTGAATGGGTTTTGCATTTTTAAAATATAAATTTTTTTTTTTTAAACTTTACTTTATAAATGTCTGAACTTTAGAAAGCAGAAATAAAATACTAATCATTTCAGCTTAGGGGGTTAGTAATGAATTTTTTTTTGGTTGCAAATATAACTTACTTTTTCTTTCTGCCCGTTTTATCTTTAAATGGAAAAATAAATGCACCGAAGCAAAAAAAAAAACAAAAAAAAAAACGGAATTTAAAAAAGTTTGAGGTCACCAATTTGGAAGCCTGGTGCAATCAGACGAAAATAAACAATGAAAAGAATGGAGAATCTTACAAGAAGAGTTGAAATCAAAAAAAAGGAGAGAGAGAGAGAGAGAGAGAGAGAGAGAGAGAGAGAGAAGGAGGAGGAGACAAGAGAAAAGAAAAGCAGCAAACCATGAACCAAGGATTCAAACTAAAAACACCAAAGCTATAAGATACACAGCAGCGAGATGAAACCACTGACACAGCGCCACAGACTGGGATTTAACCACATCTCTGGTGTAGCGCCTTTTGACTTGAAGTGTTTTATGATTGCAATGGTGAGTTTTAAGCTCAACCGCCAGGCTTTAATTCGTTAATTTGATTTTTAAAATGTAACTTTAATTTAACTTTCTTGAAAATAAACATAATTAGTCAATAGCCATAGTTAATGTATTTACACGCTTTTAGTGGCATGCCACTAATCTAAACAGCGAGTTTGACCAGACTGAATGATTTTCAACATGTGTAATCAGTAGCTTGAAACTGAAGCAGACTAATTCGGCCAATATTTTTGAAGTTAGATCGAGAAAACGTCAATTAAGCTGACCAGATGAAATAAATGCCAAATATACAAACAGTTTAATTGCTTGTTTAGTCTAAATGACACACAAATGCAGCAAGCTCAAACAACTAAATGAGCTCGGAGTGGAATTCTTGCTACTGTCTTGAGAAAGAAATTAGATGAAAGGCGAGTTTCTTCATTCTCTTCATTACGTGTGGACATGCGCCAGTTCTAGGCCCAATACACCAGGGATCAATTTAAGGTGATGTCTGACCACTTGAAAAATCCGAAGGGGTATAGGTTTAAAGTGGGAATGAAAAGTCACGCCTTTGGGGAATTTCTTTGTCCATGTCGATGTAAAGTCGCACAATTTATTGTTTCTTGAGGCGTGGCGGTCATCATACTAAAACTGAAAATGAAATAGTTAAAATAATAATCCCTGCTGTAATTGTGGCAATTGACTTGAGACTTGAGGTCAATTAGAGATCGTGGAAATGTAAATAGACAAGTTGTTTTGCAAATTAACTTGATTATCGGAGAAACTAGTTATCGGAAAAAAATGCAGATGAATTAATGTGAATTAATTGGCTTAATTACGTAAGCAGTACTAATAAAGGTTATTTAAAGTTTCTTGCGAATCCTGATTTTTCTTTTTCACAGAAAAGGATAAAGTGCGACGGATTTAAGGGGATAGACTGATAAATTCATTTTCAAGTGGCTTTTGTTGTCTTTTATCTGAAAGTGCGTTTCAATGTAAAGACATTGCACTTACTCATTCTTGGATGCATCTGCAACGCTGGTAATCTGTTGGGGGACCGAAATAAATTCAGATTGATAGCCGACAGGAAGAAAAGTATTAAAAAAAACAAAGGATTAATTTGGTGATGAATTTGCGTAAAAACTGTTTAAACTATCCATACGGAGTTGTAATGTGTCTTTGTGTCTCAGCTTGAAGCTTTTGAGTAATTGCGTTGAAATTAATGTTGTTGCAGTTGAATTTATTGTTGCAGTCACAGTTGGAGTTTACATAAAAAATGTTAATGGCATAAAAGTGATTGGCTTTCTAGCAGTCAACATGTTATACGGTTGTTTTAGAGTATAATACATAGTTAATGCGGTGGATGTGCAACAAGATTACCCGAAACGCCATTAAAGTTCATAAATGCTACTTTTATAAGCATTGGTAGCGAAGGAAATTATATTTAAAAATTTTCTCAAAGCAACAGATTTATATTTTTGGAAGGTCCTCACTAATATGCAACTTTAAGCATTTCTTCTTGCGCTCCGTTTCGTACAGATTCTCATTAAAAGTTCATGACATTACGCACTAGTTTTACTATTCTACTCAGATGCGGATACGAACTACTGCACACATCATGCAAATCGAACGTGGCTTCTTCGTCTTATTCCATCGAAATGAAAAAGCAAGCTTAAAAAGGAATTGGTTTTTTTGAGGATTAGACTGATTCTGATTGGTTTAGGCCTTAAAGAACTGAATTAGTTTTGTTTTGGTCAAATATTGAAACAACTGGTGAATTTTAGGTTTTCGTCTTCTACGAGTATTCGATAATAGAAACACATCTAAAAGGCGTTTGAAACGTGTCTGTCTTTTTGAATGTTGGTGTGGAAGCAATTCCCAAGAGCAACGGTGGGTTTTCTGAAGAATACTAGATTACTAGCTGCATTCCAAAACTCATTTCTGCAGAAACAAACGAGAAACGAGGGTTAAATGGGGTCGTCTTTTCCCCTTGCGTTTGCGGAATTGAACATCACGTTTAGAAAAATTACTCAATTAAGAGCAAAAGCATTGGGACATATTTTAAATGCATAAATAAATAGGCGGAAAAGCAAGTTAAATATGGAGGTACAAATTACATTTGTACATTTTTGTCGTGTGTTTACTTGGCTGATTTCCGAACTAACCAAGAGGACAAAAATTCCATTAGTAAGAGTAAACTAAAAGAAATGCAAGCTCGGGCGTATGGCCTAATAACATTCTGCACAGCGGTTCTGTGAATGCAGTTATGCAAACAATGTGATCCCATCCTCGTCGCTAACCGCATATTTTTCCCCATTGTCATATCTTATGACAATGTTTCTCCCTCAGCGCCAGTAAAAAGTAAGCAGTTTGTTAATTACCCAAGATGGACGGGCATATTTTTATTTTTCACAACTCAGCTTTATACTAAAAAAGAATATTTTTATTTTATTACTTTATTTTTTGTAATTTAGAAGGAAAAAAAATTTTGTTTTTGTTTTTGTTTTGTTTTGTGGCGTCTAATTTGCCGGTTGGAATGTTTTCTTGGGCACGTATATCCCAGGTAAATAAATATTCGAAGGATTCGCCATTTTCTACATAAATATTTTAACAATTCCGATTCTGACCTCAACTGAAAGCAAGTTACGAATTTAGCATGTATGAAAGTTGTGAATATTTGATGATATGATCAGAAATTCACGGTAAAAATAGGCAAAGATCAAGACGAACATTAAAGCGACTGCACGTTGTTTGCATATGCAGTCACGCCAAAACGAAGGGTGGTGGGTGGAATGTCAAAATTGCGTGTTTACACTTTCTTCAAGTCGTTTTATCACTATAATTTGGCTTTAATTTCTAGTTTGTGCGCTGATTAGAAGTTTGGATCGTAATTTCTGCGTATTTAGAAATGGCGAATAAAATATTGTATCTGTTGTAAATTAAGGTGTAAAGAGAGAAAATGCAGAAGGGTTTGAGCTCGGTTTCAGTTAGGCGTGAAACAACTAGGCTGGTTTATATAACTTGATTAAGCTATTCTTTCGCATGAAAAGAGATGTTGCGATCATGTATAATTTTGCAACTTGTTTTGAAGGCGAATTGGTTACATGAATTCGCACACAAATTATCCGCTTTGGCTGCTTATTTCGGACGAGCTATGGGCGATATAAAATTTCATATATATATATTTTTTTATGTTTGGATTTAAAAGAAAAACGAAGCGTGTTTCTTTTCGTTTTGTTTGTTGGTTTTGGTTGTTGGCGTAGATTGAATGTGTAGCAAGGTAGGATTTCAAATTAAGTAATATGTGTCTTTCCTATTGGCCAGGGGTAGTATTCCCAAAAGTAATTAAGAGCCTGAGTAAACATGGCTGATGGTCAGATTGCAATTGCTCGGGGCAGTTGCTCTTTCGGTTGTAACCGTTTCATCGTGGTGTAAAAATGGGGCGGGAGCTGGAAAATTCTGGGTTTAAAGAAGTGGAAGAATTTATTTTCAGATAGAGTTTGTTCTCGGAGTATGGATATTGAAATTCGATTACGAAAAAGTTAAGTACGTATAAATTATGCTGTGTAATTTTTATTATTCAATTGTGATTTTTATCTGGGGACTTTGCGATAGAAATTGTTCGCCCAAGTAATTTAGTTTGCCAGACGAAAAGAAGGGCAGACTGCAGTGTAGAAATCGATAAGTTTGTGGAAAACAGAGTGGCCGTTTGAAAATGCAAACGAAAAACTATAAAATAAACGACGAGACCACAACAGCACCTCCAATTCACCAGAGGTTACGCTTTTTCTCCGCTCCCTGTTTATTCAATAGAGTATGAAAATAAATGGCGACCTTTTTTTAAAAATTGTATTATTTTTTAAACTTTTTTTTTTACATAATTAATTATTTAATGATGTATTCTCTTGACGTGCAGTCAAGCTTCAAGAATTTATTTCGCGATGGATGGTTAAGACTCTTAATAACATTTTTTGAATACAATTAAATGCTTATCGCATTATGCTTAGTGTTCTACGGAAGATTTTCGAGTCTGCGGCACGCGATTATTATGGATAATCTCGTGTACCCAAGACTTTGAAAATTGGATTGCTATACCAGGGTGTTTGTGAATCTTAGCGTGTAATCAATGAACTGCCGATAAGCTTAATGAGGGTTTAAAAAAAAATCAAAAATTTGGTTTGCGAGTCAGGTAGTCGGTTTAGAATTAACATAAAATAATCCTTTTTTTCGAGGATATTTTCCCTTTTAGTGTTCCATTTAGGTATAATTAGCTCTCTTTAAAGCTGAATTAACAAGCGTCGTTCTGTTTATTTCGGTCTAGTTGCAAGAGCGCCGTGGCGTTTTACTTAAAGAAAGAAATATAGGATCGAAAAAGACGAAAATGTTTTTTTAGGACTGTGCTGACTTTGTTAGTGTTACTAATACATCACCACGATGGAAATGAGTGTAACAAATTTTAAGTTTCCACTAAATAAATCTGGTCGGATTAATTAATGACAGATGGCGTATAATCACACTATTCGCGGCTGAAGAATTTAAGGGGGAAACATTGCGATTGAATCAATCTTTTCACTTGGCATTGTGACTTTACTGCGGAATGTGGTTGTCATCCAATAAGACAGGGACTCAGTCACGACGGATACATATGCGACTGTTTAGCTAGAAAAACCAAATTTATTTTGAATTGGTTTAAATTTGATCAAGATGAATTGATTTCGAAGAGGGATGGATACATATACACATTTCGTTGATCGTGCAGACTTTCGTTGCAGATTTTCGTGCGCATTTCGTTGATCGTGCAGATTTTCAAAGTAGAATGCATGGATCTATTCCAATCAAAATAGGTAATTTAATAGTCTTAACCTTTCTATTTTGTCTTTTTGGGAGTTAGAGCAAATTGCAAATCTGTTATCATTTTTGTCGCTGAAAACACACTGTTGTGATATTTTGTACTACATAGTTAACATCGGCTCTTTTATTTCATTCACCTGCCTTGGTTGATTTACGACTGTTTACGACGTAGATTGCATTGTCTAGCAAATATAGTCGCAGTTGTACAAAAGGTTTTAATGCGTGATTATCTTTTGGGACTGTTTAAATGTACGATTGTGAATACACGAATTGTGACTGGAATCCAGCTTAAACTACCTCTAGTTCGTCACTAAAAGAAGGCAATAGAGGGCCAAATGATTAGAGCTAAGTATTGATTTGGGGATTGCAAGCAGCAGGTGTAATATAAGGTAGCCTTGTCGTGAGCAATAAACGCTGCTGTTATCTCGAGGCGTTGGCAGGTTTGGTCATCAAAAAATGGAATGTATTAATAATTCCTAAAGGCTCTAACCATTAACTGCTATGATTAAAGGTAATCTCGTTGGTAATTAGTCCACGCCTTTAAGGTGATTTTTTTGTTTGTTTCCGAGTCATATTATGATGAGATATGGGATTAGTGAAATTTTTTTTTATTGTAATTATCGACAAACTATTTTTTTTTAAAACTTTATTTTTTTTTTGGATTTATTGGTTTTGGGAGATTTGTTCTACGTTTATATAGTAAAACCAAGTAATTTTGTGAACGTTACAGCAGATGTTGCAAAATGTCAGGGTTTTTTTGGCAGATATTATTGAAACCGAAGTCATTTTTTCTTCTTTTTTTGCTGGAGTGGCTAATATGTCCAGTTCTTTTGCTCATAATCAGTTGAAATTTTTCCCAGGGTAGATCTATCCATTAAAGATACATAGAAGGAGATTTTGACATTTACCGAAAAAAAAGGCGGGGTGGCTGTGAAAATTGAGAAAGAAAAAAAAAAAGGAAAAGAGAAGAGAAGAGAAGAAAAAAAATCGTTAAAAAATTTCCAATTTTCTTTTCCCCCTCTTCTACGGATCAGAGGAACCACCAAAACCACATTTTTCTTCCTCTTTTCATATTTTCATTTCAATCAAATTGGAAAATGCGATGAACTTTAGTTTTCATTAGTAATACTGAAGACGGAGAATGTGTGCCATGGTGAAATATGATATTTATGAGAGGATATAATAATAAGAGAAGAGAAAAATGTCGCTCAGTTAGTTGCTAGTTGATGAAAAGTGCACAAAGTGACATTTGGAATCGATTCTTGTAGTGAGTTAGTTGTATTCATTTGACAATAGACGTTGAATAAATGGCGTAAAGATCCACAAAACAAGGCGAGTTGCTACACAACCGCCAATGGTTGATATGTGGGTCTTTTCATTGCATTAATTGAGTTTAGCTAATGAAATTTTTTTGAAGAATTAGATTTTGTTCCTTTTTCCTATTTATTTATTTATTTTTTGGTTGATATTTTCGTTTTCTCTTGAGCTTAATTACTTCCTGTTTTTGTAAACGTGACAATGAATGAGTAATTTATTATTAAACTCTTTTTTCTGGCGTGTTCCATTCCTTTAACTATGCCCGTCAAATACATACAGGTGCCATTTTAAAAGCTGCCCCATTAGCGCTACTTCCGGGTTAGGTAAAGTACGGCCCGACATGCGAGTGCACATTTTATCAAGTTGATTGCAACCTAATCCCAACTGCCATTTAATTCATTGAATGGTTAGGAAGATGAATTTGATTGGAAATGCTCGTTGCAAAAATCCTTGACATTTAAACGAAAGATTGATTATGACCTTATGTATCATTTTTTTTCTTATTTCTTTTTTTTTTTTTTTTTTTTTTTTTTTTAAATATTGTAAATGTTAGTTGCTTTTTTAAATTCTGTGGAATTTGAAAATGAGCTTTGAACATTAATTTATATGAAAGGTATAAATACCTGGTTTAGATTTTCAGGAATGCGTTGAATTTGAAACCAAAGTTAATATATCACACGCATAGCCCACATAACATGTCAACCAGTGTCAGCACTTACAAGCCAGGCTAATTCGTAAGCAATTACACGCTGTCAACTTTGTTGACACGAGGCTGCTAGGTGATCACGTGATAAGCAATGTGTGTATGCTAGTTGGTTTTGGCAACAAATTATAAGAACATCCATTCGACATGCTGTTTTGTGCGACGTCGAGACTGAAGTTCATTTCCTCTTATGTTGTCTTCCACTTCCTGCCACTCGAAGTTTGTGGTTGAATGAAAATGATTTGAGGCGGTTTAAGATGAGAACATTTTTTCTCTTTTCTTTTCTTTTCCTTTTTGTTATTTCTTTCTTTTGTCTCGTTTTATTTGCTCTTTTTGAATTTCTGGTGAGTTTTTTAGTTTAATTTCATTTCTAGCCTTGTGTATACACTAGTGATTGAGATGAATTGGCTTTGCCCTAGAAGCTGGGTACACAACTGAATGAGATGAATTGTCTCTGCCCTAGAAACCTAGTACATGTTTTCATGAGAAAATGGCTTGATGGAGTGAAAAAACTCAGATCACTCACTTGTTCTCTTAGCAGTAAACAGCCAAGTTATTTTTCACTTGAAAAAAGTTTCACTTATCTGTAAAAACATTTTTTCACTCACGTCGTGCCCAGTGCACTAAATTGGCCACCTTTTCTTCCAAGTGAAAAACGTGTTCGTAGTTGACTCATTGTTCACTTTTGCCTGGTGCACAGTTTTTTTCCACAGGGCGGAGAAGATTTACTTCACTTAAGACGTATAGAAGGCGTTAGGGAAAGCGGTGGGCCAGGCGAATGTGAACAATGAGCCAAAACTATATTGTACACGGTTTTTGCGTGAAAAAAGATGGCTGATTTAGTGGCGTGATGCGAGTGAGAAAAATATTTTACGACAAGAGTTTAAAGTTCATGCAGCCGGCTTTTAGACGTGACTAGAAAGGGTCATTACATGAATTATTGGTCGAGTTAGGTCTTAATATTAAGCGGGTTCAATTTGTATAGTCTTTTGTTGAATTTGGCTGAAATTGGATTAGTTTGAGCAAAAGTTGGCTTTTAAAGTAATTGAAAGTGCGCCTTTGGTCATTATAGATAATTTTATTTTGGTACGAAATGACCACTGGGGGATATCAGTGACCTTAGCGTAAACTTACAATTTTGCAATTACGTTGATGTATTAGTTTGAAAACATTAATTTTCTTGAGAAAAGGTTATTTTTTGAGCAAAGAAAATTACGATTTTAGAGAAGAAAAAAATGAAATGATTAGTGTCGTCAGTTTGGTTGAAAATAAAATGGGAGAAAAACAATTGAAATTTTGATTGTGCAATTACTGGCAAAAATGAAGGGGAAAAAAAATCTCTTCTACTGAACGGAAGACGTGACAGTGGTCAATATTTCCAATTTTAGGTGCTATTACTTTATTTCTTAAAAAGTCGAAAAATTGTGAAAAGAAAAAAGAATAAACGCGCTACAGGAACATTTTGGTATCATTTTGGTTACCATTTTCCCACTTTCTCGATACAATCCTTCAATCTTGTGCTGCAGTGAGTCATTAGGAACCATTTCCGCAGCCATTTCCTTAAGGTACAGGAAGAATGAAGACTGGGTGGAAATTTGAGGTGAGCGCCACCAGGGGTCGCAAGGTTGGCTTCCAATCAGTGGAGCATGTGCAAGCACTGGTCCAGTGACCATCGAAACTACTTCACCCCTCACGTCGAAAAGGCCAAGTCACAAGTCGAGTTCTTTCTCTTAAAGCTTGTCCCACGAGACTAGAAGGAAAATTAATTTCCGTAGAAGAAACGATAGGATTGGAAAAGTTTCGATCATAAGTTGCTTCAGGCCCGTAATGAAAAATGATAAGGATTTGGACTGGAAAATGGGTGCCTTTCCCAAAAGGTTTTGAGAAAACAAACTGAAGCAAATAAACAAACAGAGGATCCTCACCGATTTCAATTTTCTTTTTCTTTTTCTTTTTCTTTTTCTTTTTCTTTTTTTGGGGGTAAAGGGGGGGGGAGGGTCTATACTCTCTTCTTCTTGTCTTTTATGATTTTTTTTTCTTTTCTTTTTCCTTCGTCAATTTTTTTTCTTCTTTTTTCCTCTCTGGTGTAGCGTTCTAATATTGGTTGCAGATGGCGAAGTTGATTTTCTCGTGTTATTGGAAAATTGGTCTTATGGAAGTATTAGGATGAGGTTTTTGGTGGTAGTTTCAGTTAGCAAAGTTTACTTATCTTTAAGTTTTACTGCTCTGTCTGTTTTTAAAGCAGAGGGATGGTCGATGGTCGATAATTCCAACAGAAGGGAAAATAGAGGTCAATAACTTTCATTGCTGAATTTATTACACTTCTGATCTTAGCACGAGATTTTGTATAGTTTAGTTCTGTATTTCGTCGTATATTTGGTACAACAGAGGTAGACTCGACATTTTCTATGAATCTTATGTAGGGAAGACATAAACAGAGAAACAGCAATTGTAAAGTTCAGCAACGAAGCAAGAAACGTGTTTAAAACGCGTGTTAGATGTGTTTCCATTTTCGAAAGCACCTTTTGTGCTGAGGGCGTTGGTTGGCTTCACGCACTGCATAATTGCGTTGCAGGCGAGTTTGGTGCGGTAAGCGAATTTAAAATAAAACAAACTCGACATTAAAAATGAATGTTGAAAAATTGTAAAGGTAAATGGCTGCGAATATGTCCCCGGTTTACAAAAAATAATTTTTTTTTTTTTTTACATTGATGATTTCATTATGCCAATTTATTTTTATTTTTTTAAGGGATGCAAGTAAACTTAGTTCGGAGTTCTGACATAAAGCAGTTAATATTTAATGGGTTTTTTTTGGGAGTTTAGATTTATGGTAGTTTGGTTTGTTTGAAGAATTAGGAGAAAAAATATCCAAACATCACATAGCTTTAATATTTCATCTGTCAGCATAAACCACAAAGTCAATTTCAATTTTCTTTTTGCTTTAGCTTTTTTTTCTCTGCTTGCCGCCTGCTGATCTCCAATTGTAACGTTTTGTGTAAATTTTTTTTTTATAATGCAATGAATCTTTTATTTCTTTCATTTGCTTGTTTAATAAAACAGGATTTTGAACGGAATAACTAACGTATAAAGCTCTACATGGTTTATGTTTACTCATAAATTATATTTCACTCTTAACTTCAATTAAACTTTTTGCTTCAAAGCTTTAGGTTGCTCATGTATTATTTACGATCATTCCTGGATTGGTGCATGTGTTTGTTTGAAAGCTGAAACTTAATCAATTTCTTGGCGTATGACAAGAGGGGAATAAAAGGACCAAAAGAGAGGAAGATAAGAGTCGAAAAATACTATATCCAGTTGATATAGTTGCAGTATGGTTTCCCCCTGCTGAACGCATTCATTATGCAATGCAGATTGGACGCGTGTGATATATACAGAGATAAATTTTTTTCTTTTCTTTCTTTGTCTGTGGCTGCTTGGCTCGTTTGTTCCATCTAGATTCTAGAAGGAATAGGCAGATGCATTTTCCCCACCAACCGATTTCAGTTTTTCCCTCTTGCCAGTTTTGATGGTCCCATTCCGGCTGAACAAATGACACACATCCAAGAAAGAACAGAATAGCGCACAATTGGAACCATTTGCATGTGTTTTCCCAAAGAGGATGAGTGTGAATGACTTGTCATTTGTCTTATACTTTTTTCTTTTTATGTTTTTATTGTCATTTTGTCTGTGAAAGAAAGACAAATTTCAGATGATGTCATAAATAATATGCGGATTTGGTTATAGTGACTGTTTTTCGCTTTTCTTTATCTGATTTTTTTTTTTTAAAGTTGTGATCTCGTAATGGATTTTTTTTTATATATCATCGGCGGGGACTTTCTTTGTTTCCATCTTGCATAGTTTGGTGTTGAAATTTATTCATTCGTGTTGTTAATTGGGTTGGATGTGTTTTTGGAATAAAAATGCATTGTCACTGAGTGTTTTTATCTTTTTTTTTTTTTAAAAAAAAATTGTTTTAAATAAAAATAGGAGAAAAGGAAGAAATTGAGAAAAATCGGAGTGTTTACAACTTAAGGGGAACATTAGTTTGCCAATGTTGGTTTCTGAAATGACATTTCATGGAAAATGAGCACAATCAAGGCGTTGAGTTTACGCTCTACACTAACAAGAAATGATAAAATGTTTGCCTAAAATGCACCAATTTAATTAACCACTATCACGATGGATGAGGAAGTAGCAAAGTGCAATATCGAATTAAAAAGACGATTAATAAAGAAATTAAAATTAAAAAAGAAAATATATGCTGATATCCTATTTTTTTTTTTCAAAAAGAATCTACAATTTTTAACCAATTTAATTTGAACTCAAATTTTTTCCGCATTTCTTACAGACTGCTATTTTTATTTTCTTTTTATCAGTCTTAAAAGTTAGTTGTCGAACTTCAGCTTCAAAAGGAAAGATGTTGAATTACCAAAATGTTAGAAATTACCCTGCAGCTCGCTGACTCGCTGACTCGGGTGTCATGTAGATGAGATATAATTGTTTGCATTTTCCTGCTTTTTTTTTTTTTTTTTTTTTTTTTTTCTTTCTTACATTTTAAAAATTGTTTTATTCTGTGCCAATTAAACGTGGTTGGTTTTTAATCAGCGACATGAGAGAACGAGATGGTAGCAATAATTAAAGAACGTGAAATTTGGTATTTTGACTTATTTTTCCTTCTTTTAACTACCAAAAGAAAGAAAAACACTTGACTTTTTGCAGGAGGCAAACAAGATTATCAGGTTACACGTTACGAGGACACCGTCAGGGCAAAAAGAGAAGAAAAAAAGCAGGCGAAATGTTCATTTGACCTTTGAAGACGTTTTAGGTTGCACGCATCGCTTCAGGAAGCTGTGGAAAAACATCTCTAGCTAATTTTCCCACGCATACAAAGTATGCAAAAACAGCCCTTAAAGCGGCAATGAAATGGTTAACAGTTTAGTTGGATTTTTAGGCGTCGTCTCAATTGGTTTCACACTAAGGGAAATCAATCATTTAATCAGTTGAATTGGAAATAAGGCGAGGATTTTTCTTTCCTTTTTTTATTTTATACTTTTGGATTTTTTTTTATTTTTTTATTTTTTTTTACATTGACGCCAATCTGCTTGGGGGATTTGGGAGATCACGGTTGGGTTGGCCCCAAGTGGGTCTCTTTCTCTCTCTCTCTTCACGACTGCAGTGTGAAATGGTTTCACCTGTGTATTGGTTGGAAGAATGAGAAATTCATTACTAAAGAAATGATCCATGAAAAACAAATTAAAAGAGGTTTTCTGTTGACATTAGCCGTTAAAAAAATGTATTATTTAATTAAAGTATTAAACGTTGAGCTTACATACTGAATATCAATATGTTTTTATTTATTTATGAGATTCTTTATCCTAAACTAGAGTTGTTGTTTTTTTTTTTTTGTTTTTTTTTTGTTTTTTTTTTTGCTTTTAGCTTTGCTTATCATTACGAAAAAGACTGCAGATTTTCTCTTATTAGCTTATTCCAGTTAAGAGTTTTAAAATTTTAATTATGGGTGCTGAAACTCTTTAATTTGGGAAGATAAAATAAACTCGTTTTCGAGTCATTAAAAATGAACATTTATTTATGTCAATTTTATTTTGGATGTATGGTATGTTTTAAAAAAAAATTATATGACAATAACAATGATGGTTTAAAAAAAAATATAAAAACAAAAACATTTGTGTTAGATTTGCTTGCTGACAAATATTTGTAACTTCAACTAAGTGATCAAAAGCCCGAGGATGCAGGTCACGTAATGTTTGCATCGCAACTTAAATAGAACGAAGACGTTTGAAATAATCTAGTTATTGCTGAAATGAGTGTTTTTATCCCACATGCATTTGTTAAATTAGAAACAACGCTTTTGTTGACTTGGGGAAGAAATAAGAATGGCTTTACAATGTATTAAGTCGTTCCTACATTTTTTTTGGTAATTATTTTAATTTTTCAAAATAAATTGTGGTTGATGGGGAATATTTCATTCAAAGAAGGAATTCTATGGTTATCCAGGTTGATAAGAAGTCGAGAAAATTAAAAGAAAACATTTGCTTGCTTGCTATCTTGGGAAGATTAAAATGGCTTTTGTGCGTCTATGAATTGTTTTGTTTGAGAATGAATTGTGTTGTAAACTTAGGAAAAGTTCTTTTATTATGTGAATTTGTGTCTGGTTGAATTTAACGCTTTTATCTTTAAAAATGTAACGTTTGTTTGAACTTTTCCGGTATAATCATAAAATTTTAATCAATTTTTAAATTTAAAAAAAAAAAAAAAAGAAAAAAAAAGAAGATATTTTCAGCACACAGATAAATTAGAGGCAATTTAGTGAATAGAGGATTATTATACGGACAGGTGTTTGTTTCTAAATCAGAAATTGCGGGTTTTTATTTATGACTAGCGATTATTTTCCATTGAGAGCTTTAAACCGTGAAACAAAAGGTTGAAACCTGTTAGTAGCAATAAGCTGTCAGTTGCAGTCATTGCACGAATTGTATGAGACAACAACACATGGTATTGGAAAGAAAAGAGGGTTTTCTATTTATTTGTTTTTCTGACCATATTGTCCACATTACTAGAAACAGAAGCAGATGGTTATGTTTAGATAAGGTTGTAAAATTCAAAATTATTGGAAAATCGATAATACCAATTATCGATATCTCTAGTTTGCTGAAAACCTGATAAACCAATATGTGTGCTTCGAAATTGCAGTTGGAAATACCGTGGGCCCTCCAATGGATTATCGAATACCTAGACAAAAAGCGTTGTTCTTTATTACGTTGATTGTTAAATTCTTCTTGATCAAGAATTTATTTCATCGATTTATACGCTGAATCGTTGTATTCGAATTGCTCGCGGAAAGGAATCCGGATGGCAATGTGGGTACACGATAAAAAAAATTGTGCCAGCAACAATTGCCGCATGAAACCATAATCTCAAGTAATTTCAAGGCGAGCCAAGTGGGCACTTTGTTATTATTAATATTATTTTTATTACACAGGAAACAATTGTGTTTTCGGTTTCGTTTTATTAGATGCGCAACGCTTTAAATTTCGTGTCATGCGTTCACTGTTGATTTGTGTTTCGATGTGATAGTGATGGTTTGTGGCGCCATTTTAAATTTATGGATTAACGCAAAATTATTACTTGTTTTGTACCCAACAATCCTGCGTAATAAAAAAAAAGCAATTTATATTTATGGGAATTGGAATGAATCGATAAATAAAGTCCAATGTATTTCTCATTAAGTAATTTGTGAAAGAGCTAATTAAGAGGAACAAGTGCGCTTGGATTTTCATTTGGTGCGAATCTTTTGTTGAAAATTAATTTTTCCGTTATTAGTCGTACAAAGATGATTAAATGTTAAATTACAAGTGGTACTTTTGTTGAGGTTGAGGTGCGGTGTGGTTTCTTCTTGTTGTAGTGCGTGCCAGATGTTGCTTTTCTCTTCGCAATTGTGTGTTGGAAGGGCCCCTGTGCCTTCAATAAAGTAAACTAACTTAATTTCGCTGCTGCTTCTCGCAGCTTGATGAACCATAGCCCTACCTTGTGCTAGGTACACTGTTCTTTCTTCTCACCATCCCCCTGTTTTCGTCTCAATTCCCTTAGCGAAAATACTGTAGAAAGCAAAAGAAAAGTTTACTTCATTTTACTTTCTTATTTTAACGCTGCCTTAAGCAACATTGCAATGATTCTCTGAGGAATGTGAGAAGAAAATGGCGGGCTCACGCTTTTTTTTAAAATAAATTTTTTCTAACGGCTTATATGGTGCCGGCATTTTGCCTAGTCTGGGTGATAAAGGTGAGCTGCAGGGACCCATTAAGACACTGTAAAGCAGTAATTGGTTTAACGTTGATGCTATATATGTAAAGTGTGTAAACAGGTCTTTGAGGCACAATACAGTCAATATCCCTAGGCGTGTGCATGAATATAACTTGGGTGGTCATTGGTGCCCTTATTAAGTTGACTTGTTTTATAATTTCAGCTCATGTTGCATAATCCTTTGTTATGTACATTTTAATGCAGCCTTATTAAGCGTACAGTTTAGTTCAACGATAGTTTAATGGCAGAAAGTTTGCTGCACACCCGAAACATTTGCAAGGTTGGTTGTGAATGTTACTCGTTTGAGAGTTTACACGGCGATTTTTAGTTTTGAAGGATTAAATTAATTTTTTTTCTTCATACTTTTAAACGGTGGACGGCACTCGCACGTTGAATCGGATACAGGAGAAAAAGTCACGGTTCTTTTTTGTTCCGTCTGTCAAAAAGATTTAAAATTCTTTGACGAGGTAAATCCAATGAACTAACATGTCTGAAGTTTTGTTGAATGGCTGGCAAGATACGGCGAAGAATCCATGTCGGGCGCCAAGTTGGTTTGCGCACCTCCACTCCATGCTGCGCAAAGGCAATGCTCACATTTTATTTAACATAGAAGCTGTAGGAAATTTGAAGTTGGCATTTTCAGCTTTTTTTCAAATTTTGATATCAGCGAGTCGCGGTTGGAATTTCTGAGTGTTTTTAACTGGAGTAATGTGTTGAACGAGTGAGGTAGTGAAAACAAATGTATAATTCAACAGTCATGCGGTGGGAATATTCCCTTCTACGTTCTCACAGCAGTGTTTTAGTGATGAAGTTATTTGCATCTCGGCCACGTTAATTTGTGTTAGAAGAACAGAACTGTTGATGCGTGGAAAGAGAACACAGGAAACCAGTTGCAACTGGTGTAGCGACCAGGATGGGTTGGTAAAGTACATACACGAGTAAATTAGAACTACTAATATTGCTTTTATTTCTTTTAAAATGATCCAAAATGGCGTACGGTAGAGATGAACTAACTTTGAAACAGTTTCTGTTCTTATTAATTATTTAACTGCAAGTTAAACATGACATTATAAATGCTTTAAGTATGTTTTGTTGTTTGAATGTTGTGCGCATGCCCAGTACGACTAGAAACAGAGTAAATCGGCCGCCATTTTTTCAAGTTAGATCGAGACAAGCAGTTTAAATATCATGTTTAGTCTAAATTTCTTTATGAATGCGTCTACTGTTTGTCAGGGTCTCTTTAATCTGCTCCACCGAGCAGCCTGTTGTTTAAAGTTGATGCCGTTATATTTTACAGTTAAATTCTATATATTCAATACGGTATTAGTTTATTAATTTATTGTGAAATTGAATATCATTGAACAATGATAAACTTTGTTAATCGAAATGATATTGAGACGAAATTGGAATTATTTTCATAACCTGAAGTAGAATGGATTTCTAGATTAAGTTTTGCGTACAGATTTTCCTGGAGGTATATTGACCGAAGAACGAATTAATTCAGTGGTCACAAATGCGCATTCTGAATCTGCTGCGCGCACAACATATGCTGGTGTGATAATTTTTAATTTTCTTTATAGTTTTGCAACACTAGTAATTACGCCTCTATTTAAATCGTATTTGCTTACGGCTAATTAAGTTAAGCCATTTTAATTTTTCGGTTTTTCAAAAAAATTTAAATTTTTGATGTTGGCTCATTACTTCTAAGGTGAATGAGACTGAGACTCGAGATATTGCGTTTATATGATGTCAAGTATACTCGCACACAAGTCAGTGCATCGCAGAATAATTACAATTTTGCTCACGTTTGCTGAGATTTCCCAATGTGTGTGTTGGTAATCTGTAATCAATACCGTGATTACTGGTAAGGAAAGCCATCAACTTAGTCATTTTGCGACGTATGTGATTGCATGCATTCTTGAATATTTCTGTTATTGTATACTGTAATTAAATTGAGTGGGCATTATAAATGTCATGCGGTATATGAACTTTCACTTTCAACTTTATCTTGTTGCTAGGATATGGTTGTAATAAGGTTTAAAAAGAAGGGGGAAATGATTGAGTCGTGTGATTTTTGTAAGTTGCAATAGGTGGCGCTAGAGAATTGAGCAGTTTGAATAATTTCACAGAAAAATTTTCTTATATTCTCGGTTTGATTGAAGTTTTTCTACATAGTTTTATAGTTTCAGTTGTCAAATTACTGTGCGAGAAGAAATTACTCTTTTCAGCATTGTTCGCACCGGCACCGGCACCGGCGCCGGCGCCGCACAAACTGCTTTCTGCTTCTTAATACTTAAAATTTCTGCACTTGTTAGTCTCCAAAGGTTATCATTTGGTAAATCTAATTACATTTGAAAATGATTTGCTTCAGAACGACCGGAATCAGTTTTTGGCACCTTTATTAACTTCCTAATCAAACGGGCTATGAGTTTTATGACATATAAACACTGGGTTGGGCCTGAAATTGTATTTACTATGAAGTTCCCGAGCATGTAAACGTGGTGAATAAGATCTTATCCACTTGAATCAATTACACCAACTGAGCTGTTTAGGGCTTGTTTTATAAATAATACAAAAAGTCGACGCTCGCACCTGTGTTTTTCTTTTGTAAGGGTGGGAATTTCTTGAACATTGAAAGAAAATATTTTTCTTTACTAGTCAAGAGTGGCGATCGTTTAATTTAAAGGGCAGGGGTCAGTGTCAGTGGTGAAGGATCTTGTGTTTGTAGCGCAGGAAAGGCGCGACTGGAGGATGTGAGTTAATTGAGTGCTATATGATTCCATTTGAAATTTGAGTAAGTAAAATTGGAAGGAAAAAATGGAAGAAACAGGAAGAGAATCGATTTAATCAATTAAGCATTTAGGATATTATGTTTAACATTTTGAAGATTTAATTAAATTAGGGTTAAATAATGGTGTTCTGGTTTATTTTGATAAAGAGCAAAAAATCTTTTGCTTCAAAGATAATGACCGGGTTATGTGCTGATAACATCAAATGGTGATGTGTTTTGCTATGTTGCAAACATAATTTTCTTCGCCTGGTTTTTCATAAGGGAATGAGGTGAAGCATTGGGTGTTGATGGGTTAAAATGATGTTAAAAATAACTTGGATGTAATTATTTTATTAATCCTGTTTATTTTATTAGTTTTTTGTTGCGTAATTTATAATTTATAATACTGATATTGAGTGCAGGGAAGGTAAATAGAGTTATTGGAGAAGTGGAGTTGGACATTTCGATATTGATTTGGAAAAGTTAATTGAGTTTTGACAGTTATTTATTGTTTGTTTAATAATTAATTTTTAAATTTTAAGAGGTGTTATTTGTGTTTTTCCTATTGCAATTGAGCATTTTCTTCTCTTTTCATCTTTTTCTTACTGTGTAATTGAATATTTTAATGGCATTTTCAAGTATAACTGAATTTTTTATTTTTTTTTCCTATTTGACAGGCTGAAGATTATGTTCGGTCATGTTTTTAAATTGATAAAATACTTGTTAAATAAATATAAACGAGAAAAAAATAAAAATGTGTATACGAAAAAGAATTACGGATATGAATAAAGTGAGAAATAGATTTTGAATTTCAATTAGAGTTGTGAATGATGAATGAAATTTGCATGATGACCAAATGATTGCATCCGTTTGATTAAATTTGGTTTCTTGTGCCTTGCTTTTAACTGATGCATAAAATTAACAGGCAATAAATGAGCTAAGAGAGAAAAGTGGATTTTTATGAAGCGTATCAATCACCCTAGATTATATTGACTTAGGTTTATTCCACCGTTTTTTGATCCAGAGGCATGTAATAAATTTTCCTGGATGTTGTAAAGTGGGCGAGATCTTGATGCAACTTAGGCAAAGTGCTTTTGGTGAAAGGTTAGATGCCAAAAAATGAGTCCCATGTGGTTTCAACACCTCATGATGAGTTCAATCAAGTAGATAAGAAATCTCATATTGAGCTTTACTTTTATTCCTTCTCTTTTTTTTTAAAAAATAAAATAAAAAATTAAATTAAATAAATAAATAACTAAATAAATAAAAATGACAATTTTATAACACTTGGTTTTATCGACAAAATGTTTCTAAATCTTGGGAACTTTATTATTGATTGTTTTTGTTTTATCAAATTTTTATCAAATTCGGGTTTTGGATGATGTTTACTGAAACTGACCAGTTGCCAGTTCCTGATATGAGTCGTTGACTGACGAGGCAAGAAAGTGACTGTCAAAGTATTTTTTTTCTGCTCAACTTGAGCTGCTTTTATACTTTTCTTTTCATTTTTTCTTTTTTTCTGCTTTTTATTTTTTTTTCTTCTATTTAAAAAAAAAAAAAAATACAAAAAAAAAAAATACAAGAACTAGTTTGTTCTTTCTATTACATTCTAAAGTTGATGGTTTTCAGGCTAGAAATATTTTATTCTGTGTTTTTTGAATATTTTATTTTTTTGTATGTGTTTTTATTTGGAAATGAGATTTATTTTGTCGAATTCGGCAGATAAAATTGTGCGAATTTTTTTTGCATGAAATTCTAAACAAAAATTAAGGCAGACATTAGAAAGAGTTTACATTTTGATATTGATTAAAGTTAGGATTAAATAAGAGCTATGAGCGGCAAGTGTGAGATGTAAGGATTATTGAAGTGTGTAAGGTTAATTCCATCAGGACTCATTTGGACTTGGACCAATGTCCTGGTCTGTGTAAAATGACAAGGGGACATGGCAGGCAAATCCTGATAGGCATCACATTTACAAACTGATGGGTGGGGTTAATGGGCAGATTTAGAAGTGAGATTAAAACGCGTATGTGATAAGAATGAAAAGTGGATGCGAATTTCATCTTGTGATGTGTTTAAAAAGATTTAAACATCGAAACTTTAATCTTGATTATCAACAGACACGTTTATTAACTACGAGATAATGATTTGTGTATGCAAATCTAGTTGATTAATACGCAAACTTGAAACGGCATTTAGATATCTAAAGTTTAAATTAAATTTTTAATATTAAATTTTTTTAAATCTGTGGTATTGTCTCATTTAATCAATATAACTAGCAATAACACTATTCAATATTTATTGATATGGACCATTGGGTGACAGCCCGCTAGGTGGCGGAGTTTGTAAGTGTGGTAGCAATTTCAGCGCTGCGACGTCACTTCCTGTTCCGCAAGTGTGCTTGTCACGGTTTGGAGAGTTCACAAAAGCTTAACATTTGAAACTAGTTTAAATGTTAATGTAAGTAGCGTTTTAGTTTTAGGAGAGATTTTGTTCCGGTGACAGGTTTGCATAAAGTCTTATTTATCACGAGAAACGTGAACATGTTTGTATTTTCCAGTGCAACTTTTGTTCTAGAAAAGTCTTCCTTAATTCTGGCAGGCAGAGCAAAAAGGCCCGTGTCAATTTAATAGAGTATTGTGTTAAATCCATACCATGGAAAATCTTGACAAGCGACATTGTGTTTGTGACTGTTCGCTGAATGTGTCGTGCCGACTGTCTTGTGACACGGTCGAATTTCATTTCTAAAATTGGATGCCAAGACTTTTGATTTCAGTTATCTCTTTAAAAAAAAAATATTTTTCATATTGTTTTTCATGTTTCTCTTTGAGTTTCGTGGGAGGGTTTTTGTTTCGTTTTAAAGTTCGCCGGAGGTTTATGTCTGTCTGAGCTATATTTCTATCATCTGCAAACTGATTATTGAGCAGCTAATCGCGCGTTGAAACAAATTAACCACGATGGACATATGTAGTCTGTTTGTGATTTTGGAACTAATGAATGCGCGAGAGTTGAAAAACACTAAAATGCAGTGCTTGTACGATTGCTTTATTTGTGTGTTTTTATGTTCTCTATTTATCGTGTCAACGTTGATGGTGTACAATTTGGAGATAAGATGAAAATGTTTTATTCCATTTCTATTGATTTAAGTGTACTACCTAAAACTACGGGACCAAGCAGACCAAGTAAAACGATACTCATAAATTATGAAAACTGTTGTACGCATGCACCGACTCCACCCAAAAGCATAACAACAAACACTGTAGCGCTGTAAAGTTAAAGTTTCCACGAAATACCACCCCTGATAATAATTGGAACATGTGACCTTTTCAGTTGTATAAAGTTGACGGACGAGGACGAAGGCAACATGGTGGCTTGTTTAGGGCGTTGGCTAAATGTAATTTTTAATTTCTTGTATAACTCAAGTCCTGCAAATTTACGATGAAACCTTAATTAATTAATAATTTAGCAATGTGCTTATTATGCGCCGAGGTAATTGCCTGTTTATCCATGTGTTCACGGTAATCGTTGACGGCTGGTGTGCCCACACCTTTACTCGTGCATCTGTCATAAAATGAGCTTAAATATTTGCAACTAACCACAGCCACCCAAATCCCTACAATGAAGATTTATAGTTCTTTCCTTCCAATTTATTTGCTTAGGTGAAAGTTTGGCCTAAAAGTTAGGATCTTAAATCATATTTGGGAAAGTGGATGGTATCGGTGATAAATGGCAAATGTATGATAACATAATGATTGCATCTATAAAATGATGAATGTTTGCAAAGTGCGGATTGCTGTAGTCGACATATATATGTATGTAATACATGTGTGCGTCCATTGATGTATGGGTTTTAATAAAGTTTGGATTTTTCTATATTCGCGCAAGGATTTTAAACAATTTGGGTTGGAAAGCCGACGTAATACAGCAGATAGATCATAAGATGACCGTCAACATTATAAATTAAGCTAGAGTAGGGCGAACAAAAGATTTAGAAATCTTTCTCGTCACACTCATGAAACTGCATCGAGACCGAAATGATCTTCACGTTTGTTTCGGAGTTTACGGATTTTTTAAAGGCACATCCGACTATAAAGCTCACATGTGCCAAGTGTCATCACACCGCAAAGTGCGTACATTTGCCGCTGAGAAACACTATATAGTTCTCTGTATTGCCCTGTTGGTTTAGGTATCACTTGAGACGTCGACACATCGTGCCAAAACTCTGTTTTCGTTTTGAAACGTGTCCATTCTGCAATTGTTTTGCAATGTTGAGCAACGGTTCTTATTCCTTTTTTGAAAATTGATTAGGTCACAAGCTAATAAATGTCAAGAAACAATCAATTAACTTGTTACTGATTATCATATCTGAAATCTGATTGTTTAATTTAAAAAAAAATGTACGCAGTGGGCTTTGTCAGATTGTCAAACATTAACAATATTTACGATGTCATTTAAAACGTGTTCGTTTAAGGCATGTGTTGCCACAGAGACGAACGCAATTACGGAAGTGACGCCGTGTTTGCTGACGCAGCATGATAGAACCTTTGACAGTATTTATTTGTTTATCAGTGTTACAAGGACTGCCAAACGGCAGTTTTGTTTTCCGTCTGATTTTGTGATCACATTGCACATTTCTGCTGCCATTTTTCACTTGGGTGTTCCGAAATTGCATCTTCAATGGCAATGCCATGTAAAAGGATAGTGTTAGCAAAATACCCATGGCCCAATCTTTCACGCCCAATACTCAGCTGTTAGCATCAATCCCAAAAGGATTTAGCAGTCTGTGTAACTAGAGAGAAAACGTAATTACACTGCAGTGCAATGACAGGAGAAGCCACGATGGCTGCAAATTAAACTCAGTAACGATTAAAGTACCAAGTAGAGCACGCTTTTGACAGATATACACACACAACTTGTAAATCTTAGCGTGCATTCAGGTAATTAACCACAAATTGAATTTCAGTAATATAAGCACAAAGGCCCCCAAGCCCGCGATGATTTACAGTTCTCGAAATGATCCATAAAACTGATTTGGAATCGTTTTTTTTTTTAGATATTTTTCTAGTGTTTTCTTTCAGTTTTTATAGACCCATTAAAAGATAACTGACTCGCAATTTCTCTCTTCGCTTTTAAATTTCCCAATGTATATGAGCGCTGAAATTTGTTTGGATACAGTCTCATTATTACCACCAACGTCTTCAATACATTGTTTGCTCGTTTGAGTGATCAAATTGGAAATTTATGCAGTTGAGCATAGATAGCAAAATTATAGTACACTTCATGCATTATTGATGTTACGTATTTAGTGAGTGGAACTTGTCAGCTATGATGGAAAGGATGACTTAAGCCCACGTTCATTCTGGGCCAGAAGCACCCTGTCAGCTCTAATCCCTCTTGCGGCAGCGGGGGAAAAAAGCCACAGGGCTTGGATGATTATGAAAAAAAGAGAAAAAATATTTCATACTTTAAGCAGTGAGCAGCTAAGACGATGTTATCATGTGTTTACACTAGAATTGAGTCGAGGAAAATTATTTCTCAAATATATTTCTGATTGAAGGCTCTGTCAATCAAGTTTTTTCGTCATCTTCTTTTTTTCGGGTGGAAACTTGGGTAAGGTTGGTCAAGTGGAAGTAATTAAATAGTTTTTTTTTTTCGGGAGACCGTGTGCTTGTCTGGAGAATGATGATGCGTTTTGTTGGAGAAAATTAATATAAAATTACAGAGAGAAATTGAAGTTTGGTCAAATTGAAAGCAGAATTTATATTACCACATTTGTGTGTTTCAATGTTCGGGGGTTTGGTCAAGCAGGTGAAGAGAAATGGAATTGTATGATGGAGCACTTGATCTGAAGATCTCTTCGCAAACTGTGGCACAAAATGGCTGACTTGAAGATTCTCTTAAACTACTTGAGTCTGCCTGAGGGAAACCGTTTCCAATCAGAATGTGTTTGGATCGTTAAGCACTTAAAAGTGGAAAACGAGAAACGTTGGATTTTAACTACAGTTTAATAGTGGCTCGTGATTTGACACACAGCAGATATTATTGCATTTCCAAATTCGGATAAAATTTATGCGGCAATGTTTTGAATTAAAAATAGCTTTAAGCATAAATTTATGCAAACCTGCGCATACATGGTGCTCGCTGTGTATTTTTGTTTTGTTAAGTCTAATATCATAAGTAGCATACATACACGTAATTGTTGTTTGTTATCACTATTATTGTTACCGTCTGTTATTGGAGAATGGAACGGAAAGTCGTGAGATATGTAATTTTTATACTCCATACTTATATTGTTACAGATGTGAGTTGGGTGTGAGAAATTTGGTGATTTATTGGTAGGAATCAAAAAGTGGGTGCAGATGACTCGATTTGGCTGGCTGTAAATATAGATAATGACCCAGAGGTTGAGGCAATAAATCACGCTATGGTCCGATATGAGAAATGTCTTATCTCTACCTGAAAGTAATTGCATACTATTGGTCAGTAAACTGCTTCGGCTGTTGATTTTTCTTACTGTCTTGTGTCTTGGTCGCGAGGAAAGTGCAGGTTTAGCTAGAAAGAGTGTGCATTTGGCACGCGATGTCATTAATATTATTTTTCTCATTTTATTTTGAGAAAATCCTACTGCCAGATGTCGCCGTTAATCGCCATTTCACGTTGTGTTGACAAGATTGATTGCATAGTCCGTGAGACGCTTTCGTCGTTTTCATCCATGAAGATTACAAGTTTTATTTTACGACAGAGTATTTGGGGGTTGTTTAAAAAGTCTTAAGACATTTTTTTTCTCCTCTTTCCTAAAAATGAAATTAAAATGAAGCTCGTCTTTGTCCTCAAACTACAAAGACAATAACTTTGTGTTTACAGTTCTTCGCTTAATTTATCTTTTATTCCTCAGATAGAGCAATTTCCTGTTTTCTTGTACGGTGATCAAATTTTTTGGTGCAACGTAATTTAATTTTTTCTATTTTTTTGAAAACAGTTTTTTTTTCTTCTTCTTTTCATGGAATTCTGAAATTAGAACTTCACCGAAGAAAACTTATAAGTTTTCTTTCATTATTCACTTATTTTTTTTTAAATTTTAGTTTTAAATTTAACGTTATCAATAATATTTATTTATTTATTTATTTATCTTTTTTTCATTTTAAAATAGCGTTATTTCTAGCAATCGTATAAGCCTATTTCGAGATTCTTTGTGACCATATTGAAGTCTCAGAAAGTCATGTCTCTGGAGGTTTGGAATTTATTGCTTGCTATCCTCTAGAATAGGAAATATGTAGGAGGAATAGCGTTAGTCCTATCTGTAGAGGTACTCGTTTCTTTTTTTATTTTATCACTCAGGTTTTCGGAGAACCTTCTTGAAAAGCTGATACGCGGACTTGAAAGATTGTGAAACATGATTGGAACGCACCTTGAAGCATAGAAAAAATTATTTTTCTTTAGGTCTTATGACACTTGCGTACAAATGAAAGCCGGGAGGTTGATCGATAGAATTTATCATTAGGTGGGGTCGACGGTCGATAATAAATCATGATATTTACCTTGGCAAAGAAGTCAAGAAAATTAAATGTAGAAGAAAAAATTTAATTCTTGGGTATACTCTACATGTATTACGGAACACACAGTTTCAATAATTTGCGCTTGATTACACAAGTGCAGATCATATACCGTAAAGTCGGAATTATTGCTGGAAAATCGTTATTTCAATGACGGACGGTAAATCCATATATACAAGATTAGATGTCAAATAAATATGCAATAATAGGTTTATTTTTGTTGGAAAAAAGATTAGATTTGCAAGGGTCAACTTGAAAGTTTCTACTGTATGCGATATTGCATTTAGAGAAATTCAATTCTTTTGAAAAGTATCAAACATGGCAATTTTCTTTTGGTATCCGGTTGTATTCAGGTGAATAGGACAGAACGGTATAGTCGCAGATATAGATTTGCGGTGCATTAATTTTATTCTTTAAAATAATAGTTTAATTGTTTAGAGTTTGTAGTGTGATTAGGCTTTAATTTTATTAGTTTTCCGTGTGTACTGTACAGATTAAAGCTGTTTTGTAATTAGTTTAGTTGACAGTGTTTAATCAGTCGTCAGTTGAGTGTCAGCAATATTAGTTTGTCCAAACTGAATTAATTTGGTGTTGAAATGGAATTTGGTATTGCTGCTTGATAGAAATAGATTTTCTCTCAGTCATG
Source organism: Strigamia crassipes (assembly GCA_034683725.1). Lineage (NCBI taxonomy): Eukaryota > Metazoa > Arthropoda > Chilopoda > Geophilomorpha > Linotaeniidae > Strigamia > Strigamia crassipes. The sequence goes on from JAQFXT010000353.1 coordinate 42,049, forward strand.
TCTATAATCCATTGCTAAAACTGTCAATGGAAATTTACTCGGAGAATTTATATTGAGCAAATATTGTAGTATTCGAGTGGAAATTTTAATTTCCTGGTTCTGGGAACAGGGTGAACACGAGCTTTAATTACTTGGACGTATTTCGCTCCCTTTCAAACGGCTAGGCGCAATTACAAAGCCAAATAAAGTCTCTCTGCTCTTCAAGCTTATTCTCATTCCCGATTTCTAATAAGGAAATATTAATAGGCACTCCAGTGGAATCTAAGGCTGAATCAATATTCTTAATCTGCTGTCACGGATAAGAAGTTCAAAATTGCCTCGTAGAAATTTGAAGAAGAGAATGAAAAAAAAAAATTCAATAAAAATGTGATCTAAACCTTTAAAAAAAGCCTAATTGAACTTTGATATTTTCAATAACCACGAGCTATTTTTAATATACATTACATTGAAGGCTCGGTTGCTTAAGTTAGATTTTGATTTTGATTTTTTTGGGGGAGTGCGGGCGGTGAGTTGTAGATGGGATGTGGAATATGGTCTGAGGGTAAAAATGTATTATTAAGGCAACATGTGACAACTTGTTGCTGTGCGTGTGAGATGTGATGAGGTAATTTCGTCTTTCTTTCCTGTTAATTTTCTTTAGTGGTATCAAACAAGCAATTGGGATAAGAGAGAAAGAGAAAAAAAATAAAAGCAATCGAAAGTTAAAAAATTGTAGTTTCTTGCTTTGCACACGAAATCTTAATTAAACGTCAGGCACTTTGAATTTTTTTTTTTTTTTTTTTTTTTTTTTACTTTGCAATTTTCTATCTTTTTATTTCGTCGCATTCCTTTGGTAATTGCAGTTTTCTTCTTTGCTGGAATCATCGCGACAATTTTTTTCTTCTTAGCTCTTTTTGTTTTTTTCACCTTTTTCTTTTAGTTCTTTTTTTTGTTTTGTTTTTGTAATAGTTTTTGCATGCAACGGCGTAAATAAGGCTGGAAATGTAAAGAATTTATTATTAAATAATATATAGTTTAATTTTAAAAAATGAATATGGCATTATTTTTATTGAGTGATTATACTCACTTGCGTCACGGTTAAACATTGTATTTCTATAACGTTGTTGCATGGCTATAGGAAATCAATGCTAAACTTTGCACAT